>JASDQU010105274.1:124324-134456 GCA_032191745.1 Picea mariana
ATTGGTTTATTGGGGGTTATGATTCTAAAGTTAAACATTGATAATTGTCACATGGTTAAATTTATAATTTAAACATGTGACTTATTAATGTAACTTAAACTAGCCCTAAAGTTACCCTAACCTAGCCCTAACCTTGCCCTATCTACTATTTAATGACCCCCCCCTCCTTCACCTATTAGACACTCACTCTATTTGTGATAGCGTGAAGTTTTCTTTATGCTAGCGGCCTCAGTCCTGTATATTCCTGTTGAGTTCTGTTGTATGGTGCGGCCTTCTTGTGGAGGATTCCTGTTGAGTTCTGTTGTATGGTGCGACCTTCTTGTGGAGGATTCCTGTTGAGTTCTGTTGTATGGTGCGGCCTTCTTGTGGAGGATTCCTGTTGTTGTTCTAAAGTGTGGTGCGGCCTCCTTGAAGTGTCTTCTCTGCTGTACATGCCAGCCGTGCCTCCTTTACAACAAGGATTCACACCTTTTGTGGTTTGTGCTATTCTCAGAGGTAAGGTAGGTACAAGGTATGTTTCCTATCTGTTTCTTCTAAAGTTCAGATCTGAGTTTTGCTTAATAGAATAACCATTGCATGGATCTAGAAGTTATGTTCTTTACTGTTTGAGCACAGTTACATAGATCTGTTGTTACACTTAGAAGAGCTTTGCTTTACTGTTCGTTTCAGAACTAAGTAATATAGATCTGCTGTTACTTTTAGAGGAGCTTTTCATAAATGTTTGAGATCTGAGTTTTATTGCATATAATCTGAGTTTTCTACTGTTACAGTTGCTGGCTGTTATAGATCAATATTTCTATACTCTGTTATATCAGTTTATGTTCCTGATCTGAATTGATTTAGCATTGAATTTAAAAAGTGACTACTGTTCTGCATTATTACCCTAAAATCTAACAAAGCTAACACAAGCAATAAAAAAAACAAGCTGAAAATCAATTCAGTTGTGACATAACCATAACAATTTAGCATTAAATTCAACACAATTCACAGATACAATTAAGAACACTTATATGCTTGTAATTGTTCACCAAATGGCTATAGAAGAGGGATGTTTCATGCAACCATAGGCTCCCTGCTACACTAGTTCTCTCTGTAACAAAGGCCACCCTCAAGCTAAGGCTATGAATCCACAAGGGGCACACTCTTTTTATGGTTGGCTCTATTTTCTCTTCTCATAGCCCAATTCCTTAGTTATCAGTCACCTACAACAATTTCCAATCCACAACCCTCTTTCCCATCATCTTGCATAACCCAAGGAATGGGACCCCCCTCTCTTCTCAACAATCCCTTAGGCTATCCCACTTCTCTCCAAGGCTCCATCACAAGCTGACCAGGAAATATCACTATTGGGATTTCAGGGAATTATCAGTTGTAGCAAATTTTCCTCAATTACAACCAATATAATTCCATACAACCACAATTCTCTATAAATTTGTGGTTTTAGCTTTCATAGTTCGAAATCAATTCACTTTAGGCAATTTCCCCAATTTCCTAGACTGAGGATAGTTCACGGGGTGAATTCCCAACTTCTAGTAAGTTCAACTTTTTGATATTGGATAACAGTCATCTTCAAACTACCCCCTCGAGCCTTCAATATCCAAACCACACAATAATCACCATAACCACGATAATAATTTGCTTACATGTAAAGGTAAGCTTTTAATTGCATGGCAGGAAGGGGGCACATATTTCTTCGTGCACTAATCCCCCCCAAGGTTAATTAAACATAATTATATAATAATCAAGGACATAATCAAGTTTTATAAGACTTTGGGTTAGCTCACTTACTAAGGTCTTTTCTTTAGACTACTAAGCCCCCTTGTCTTTCCCCTCTTATGGAGTCATAAGCCCCCTTCTTTTCATCCTTCTCTTATGTAGTTGGTGATGTTTTCTCTATTAACTTTCAATGTTCGATTACAAATTACATTGTTCGGCTTATAGCCATTCATCATGTATATACACAACACTGAATCATGGATGAAAAATGGGGTATTACATCCTACCATTCATATTTTTAATTCTCAGTCTAAAATTTAAGAGTAAAGAATTTAAAATGGGGTTCTTACAATTAATAGTTCCATTTAGTCATTAAGTATAAGAAGGGTAACTCTAATAAAGTGGTTGATCTCCTAAGAAAACCCATTTCCAAGGTTATTTCTATCTTAAATATCAGATGCTCAACCTACAAGGAATGGAAATCCCAATATGCCACATATCCTTATTTTGTTCTAATCATGGAGTACATATAATAGCCCACCATGGCTAGTTAGATCCCATTCCTTGACTACGTAGTTCATAATGATTGTCTTTATAAGTTGAATAAACTATGTGTTCTAATCATATCAATTATGATTCTTTTTTCATGGAGGCCCACTTTTCATCATATGGATGATACTTTATTTTGAATAAAATTGTGTTATACTTACAAAGGTACTTGTTTGGACTTCCATGTGGAAACAAGTGGAAGATTAAATTTGTAGATATTCGCATTACAGACAAATAAAACTTGGAAATAGGAAGCTTGGGTTGTACCAATATCTATTAGTCCCCTCTAGGCCTTGGCAATGCATCTCTATTGATTTTATTGGTGATCTACATACCACTTAGTCGTGGAAGCATGATTTCATTGTTGTGGTAGTATGGAATTTTTTCGATACTATGCATCAAAACTATTAATGCTCCTAAGGTGATAGAACTTTTCTTTAGGATTGTTTGGAGGCAATTTAGATTATCATTAACCATTATTATTTTATCGTGACTCCAGATTTCTCAAACACTTTTGGAAATCCTTGTGGAATATTTTAGGTTGTCGGATTCAACTACTTATTACCTTCCATCCAAGAACTAATGATCAAACCAAGGTAGTGAATATAACCATGGTTCATGTTCTTCACCTCTATTGTTGATAGAACAAATAGTATGATCAACACTTGCATATTTTGTAGCATAGCTCCAATAGAGAGACACGTGTCTCTATAGGACACTCTCTTTTTGACTTTTGTTTTTGCTTTAAACCTCTTGCTCCTTATGATATTTTGGTTGTTCTCCTAGCTCTATCCACATCCCACTAGCAAAAAGAGAAATTCAGAGCTTCTTCTTTTGTTGATAGCTTGGCCAAGATCCACAAAAAGGTTTATAACACCCTTTAGCAAACATGGCCAAGTATAAGGCACTTCATGATCAACATCCAATTTATCCACATTTTTATGTGAGTGATTGAGTTTGATTGCATTTGGATGAGCAATGATTAAAAAATCAACAACATCACAAGCTCAAGCCCATTTGGTATAGTCCCTACACCCTGATATGACAAATGGGTCCTGGTGATTTCAAGTTGAGACTCCCACCTAAAATTTGCATCCATGATGTGGTGAATGTTATACAGTTGAAGTTGTATGAGCCATCTCACTTGGAAGAGTCTATTCCAACCACATATTCAGAGACCACAATTCCAATTTTTAGCCTTCCCTTATTGAATATACTCTTCTTTATGTCCACACCATACATGTTAGGCATCATTAAATCACCACTTACTTGGTGGTATGCAAAGGAACTTCACCCACTTAGTTCAAGTGGTTTTCCCAGACAACATTTGAGCAACACTTTCCCCAAGTTCAGTACAAATCAGAGACAATTTCCTCTTAGCAGAGAGGAATTGTTGAGACTTGATCTAGTGAACATGTATTGTATTCACACTATTATATTTTGTACTTTGTTACACAGTGTACTTTGTCCTTATCTATTTTGGGTGACTCCATCTAAATTGATCACTAACTCGTTTATTTTTATTTTTATTTTGGATACTTGGTCAAATTTGATGATTCTCTTCACAATTTTGTACTTTATATATAGTAAAATAAATAAATGTAGTATGTGTGTACAATTTTGGTGACTCTTTCTTTCCCTGCATAAATGCCTCTTACTTGTTCTCTTTTGTGTTAGTCATTTTAATTGCTAGTGTTGTTCCCATATCAATACCATATCCAAGTGTTATTCTTTTTTGCCGTTGGTGTTGTTCACATATCACTACCACTTATGAATGTTGTAGGGCCACATTTAACTTATCATCCTCACTGTCCATGTGTTTTGCCTTTAAATATATATGCAATTCCACTTTGTCACCAAAGTTATGTTGTGGGATCTTCATCCAAAGGTTGAAGGCGGCTCTATGATAGTTTTGTGGTGACAACAAGTTCATGGGGGTGTTATCTTTCATTTCCTCATCTTCCTCTATACATTTGGGTCATGGAATCAAGAATTAGGTTTTTGTGGGCCCTTTATCTTGCACCAAATACCTTATTTTTTTGCAAACTTCATGAATCTTTCCTCTATCACATAAGATTGGGTTCTAGTCCTTGATATTTTTTTAAGAGCATCAAACAAAAGAAAAAATTGGTTGAAGCTCTGATACCAACTTGCAATGTTCCAGTACCTCAAATGGAACTACTATTGCAACTATGAAAGTAACAAAAAAAAGAATTTAAGAGCCAAAATCAAGGAAAAGAGTGGGGGCACTTGCATGCCCAAGGGTGTATTACATTCACAAATATGAGTAATGGACATCCAATAAACATTGATAATTGGTTAAATGTATTGATAAAATGATATGAGATACATATGGCATGGGGAAAAATCGTATTTATACAATTAATGAGACAAAAAACACTAACAAAAACTTCCCTTAAATCTTTCTTTACTAATACGGGTCATTAGGTCCTTATTATATAAAACTAGTCCTTCACAAATATATTATTATTACTAAAAATATGAGCATATACACAAAATAAATCATGTACATAGAGTCTAATTCCTAGTGATGATGTTATGGTTAGGTACACATCACCATCATGTGGAGACATTTAGGTTCCTTAAATAAGCAAGTATATACATCCATTTTCTTTCAAGGAACCACCATTATAGAGCGCATGAGAAGGAATCCTCAAAGAATGTATATGAAGAGATGTAAAATGTTTCATAATAAGACATAAGATATATAGATATATGTGTGTTTCTTTTTAAGGCATCAACATATTTACAATGATTATATACTTATTTACACACCTTCCTTAATTATTTGAAATATGTCAATGGCCACCTAGAGTGACATGACATTATCTTCTATAACTTTGAGTACTACTAGGACTTGTTGATAACAATTTTTTTTTCGATATTGTGGATATTGAGAAAAATATTGTGGAGTGTTAATGGAGTATGCTAAACTTAAAAATATAGAAAACAAATTGAAGGTACAAGGACAGACGTAGTTCATCCCAAAGGGTTAGCTCAACTGATTGTTGCTAGTGTCGTTGGGCATTTAGCTAGTTCCATGCTAGTGGTCGGTTCCTAGTTTGAATCCCCCTGGGTTAGGCACACTAGTTTACTTACTATAGATGTATCCATGAATGTAGGGAAGCATCCATTAGGTTTCCTTGGAAAAGGGACAAGGAGAGATCCACTAATGCAAATGTATTGGAGCACTCATGGGGGGTGGTAACTACAATTTTATGTATTTTAACTACGTAAGAGAACACAACTATATCACAAAGGTGATATATAAGATTTAAGTTTCCCACATGTTTAAAAAAATGCTTAGAAAAAGGAAGACCTTTTTAGAGTAAAACCATATAATTGACACATTTTCATAGAGCTTAGTTGATTTGTAATGTTTCATAGTATAAAGTCTCATACCATATTACTAGTTTGTCATAACTAGTTTCTCTTATGCAACAATTATTCTTCCTTGCAAGTTGTTCTAGGGGACATTCCAAGTACATTTGCTCGTAACACAACTAAAATTATCTATAATATTAGTAAGTTCTTGAGGTGGGTTGTATGGTTCATTATAATCCATACTTGTAATGTCTATTTCATTATAATGAACTTATCTTTCGCCACATACTTATAAGTTCTTGAGGTGAGTTGTATGGTTCATTATACTCCATAGTTGTAATGTTTGTTTCATTATAATGAATTTATCTTTCAGCCACATACTTATGTCGGATAAAGAACTGTCACATTATGACCATAATGTGTATGGCACCATTAGATGCACCTCGTGAAAATGATGTTGATGATGCCTAATATATAGATGTTATCATGAACTATTTGTGCTGCTACATGATTTAATGGATTACCATTGTATGGTGCTAAAATGATCAATACATAATACTTGATTTATATTTTATATATAATAGCCAAAACCATATTCAAATATTTTGAAGTCATACATTATCTCTATAATTATAAATGATTATTTTAAATTCACATAAGAACCTTAAGTCCATGTTCAATTGATTACTTTTCTTGGAATTTTTTAGAACTTAATTTGAGTCACATATATCATCATAGCTTAGGGTTTTATGATCATACACATTAACATTACAACTATACATAATTAAAACCTTAGAATCACTATAATTAAAAGTAGGGTGATATATATGCCTTAATTGACACCACTGCCACACAATTTAAAATCTAATAACATAAGCCAACTCATATATTTATAAATATTGGGATAAAAAGCCATATAACCATAACAAAATAATAACCACATATATTCAAATTAGGGCTATGGATGTGCCTTAACACCATAGTTGGCCAATTTGGACCATAAGGCTTTACAACCATACATGAAAGCCAAATTATTACATTTGATCAATTTGGGCTATAAGACTATATAACCATACATAAGAGCCAAGTTATTGTATTTGATTTATTTGGGGATGATATAGAATCTATAGCATCACATTAATCAATTTGGATATGCATACAAATTCTAAGATTTTATTGGATCCATTTAAACTCATATGAAAATTTTAGGTCCAAACAAATCATTTTATGATGCAAGAAATAACTTTGTCTCACATTACAACACACATTGGGGCTTAAGATTCTATGATAATAGATAAGAACCTTATGAGTACACATTAGATACTTGGAATCATAGTATTTGATTCTAATATAGTTTTTCTTTGAAAAACAAAACCAACCACCATGAAAACAACATTTACTGCTTAATAACAATGAGCAAAACCAACCACCATGAAAACAACAATTACTGCTTAATAACAATGAGAAAATAATATTGTTTTCATATTTTCATATGATGAATATAATATCATTTAAAAACATATACACATTATTTTTCTTATCATTGATTGTGTTGTTGAACTATATGGTTGCCATCATATTTATAGTATCAAAAACATTAAAGATATGAGTTTTCAACATTTTTATTATTATTATCAACTTGTAAATTAAACTAATAAATACTAACATATATTTTTAAATATCTTAAAAATCATATGGTTAAAATTTTTATTATTATTATCAACTTGTAAATTAAACTAATAAATACTAAAATACATTCTTAAAGATCATATGGTTAAAGACAACTCCATATAGTTAAAAATAAATAAATTATTGACATTTTTAAATTGGAATGTAATAATAATATAATAATAAAGACTAGTTTGAAGTGTTTGTAAGCTTACAAACTAACTAGTTTGTGGGAAAGGCCCAAACTTGCTCGCTTGTTAAATGATAAATCTTTTACGCAGGTTTTGTGCTTTGACCCTAGGTGTGAAGAATGAAATCTAGGCCTGAATATGAATATGGCATTATAAGTCTTCAGAATCTGAGTCATGAATATGAATATGCCACGATAATCGTCAGACTTACGATTGTTATAGTTTTTCAGTAAACAATCGTGGACGACACATCTTAATGCCCACGACCTATATAGGGAAAGATTGTGACACTTTATTGAAGATGTATGTTTAAAGAATAATTACACCTAATTGCCAGATAATCTGGCATACTTGGAACCCGGCTTGGATTTCAAATATGAAGCGAGAACGAGCAAAACTCTCTCGTGAATAGATAAAATGCAGCGAGGCTCTTATAAATAGAACGTGACTCAGTCGGACAAATAAAAAATGAAGTGACCCACATTCTCGTCTAACTTTTTCTTGGTTCTGATACTGTGGGAATTGCAGCCGCCGGAGGCGCAGGCAGCCATGGATCCTTCTCGTGCTTTTGTCAAGAATGCCAAGCGAGTTATAATCAAGGTAAGCTGTTCTCCCACCCATAATATTCAACGCGGCAGACGAGTATATATGTACATATTTATTGTAATATTCAATGGTTAGTTCAATCAGGGAACTGTTAAGGCCTTTGGAGCTAAAATTAACAGTAGTTTTTCCCTATGAAGAGATATCTGATACTATTTCAGTATATGTAATGCTGTTCCGTTTGCTGATGGACTGTTTTTGGTAGCCATTGGTGCGCAGATGTGATATAAACGAGTTCAACATTTATTTTGATTATACTTCCAGGCTAGTTTGGGCCAGAGCTCACTTCCTATCCACTGTTATATGATTTACGAAATTAGAATTGCCCATGTCCCTGTCCTTGTCACGCTCTAAATTTACTTTGTTTTTATTTTCCAAGATGCTCTCGACTGTCAAGACAGCCCACGAGGAGCGAGACTGCCTACAAGGGCAAAGTGTGTTTCCAGGGTATTTGAACCTTAGCCAGGGTATTAAAACACCTCCCCTTACCATCTAACTGTTGAAATCTGTAAACTTAGCACCTGGCAGTTAATTCCGAATAAAATACACATTTATTGAATTAAATCACAGCTAGGTTACTCAACGATAAATTCAGTAGAAGCAAATTTAGGAAACCAAAACACATTGCACAAGATATGGGTAAATAACCCTTGGAAAAATCCTCGCGGGAAAACCAGATCTGTGATGATTTTATTAAATAAAATTAGGGCTCCCGTCTTGGGATAATGGCCCTTTTGAGAAATACAATGCAGCAATAGCCTAGCCCTCCTGGCTGCTATTTCCTTGCTGCCTTTCCTCGGCCCCTGCCCTGACACGCCTGAGTGCTCACTCACTCTTTGTGTACCATCACTTATCTCATCCTCTCACCTAGGCTGTCTTTTATAACCTTGAGTTTACCCGAAGTCCAAAACCTTAGATATCCTAAAGTGATCTACAACTCAGATCTAATCTCGTGTTCACTTTGGATCTAACGGTTAGGATTTAATTTAATTACACTAAAAATTAATGCAGCTGCAAGAGTCATTCTCCGGGAAGATGGCAAAGACCCTAGTTGAGATTTAGGGCCCCCAGTACACTCCTAGGGTTCTTGGTCTGGGACCAAGCAATTAGAGCCATGGCAAAAGACCCTAGTGAGGGCCCCTAGTGTATTGCTGGGGTTCTTGGTCAAGGACCAAGTAGTTTGATGGTATAAGTCCCTAGATGTGTTCTAGGGCTCCTTGATGTGTTCCAAGGAATCCTTGCTCGTGCTTGGATTGATTCTGGTTGTGTACCTTGGTGGATAAGACCCTAGTTGTGATCTAGGGCCCCCAGATGTGTTCTAGGGTATCCTGGTCTAGGATCAGGCAGTTTCTTGGTTAAGTACCAAACCGAGATAATGTGTGACCTTCTTCTCTCCCGAGATGGTCTATGAGACCTAGGAGCAGTTAAGAAGAAGGGCATGATCACATCATTGATCATCCTCGTCATAGTTTTAAAAACCGTTGAACCGAAACCGAAACCGGCCAGTTTGACCGGTTTGATGGTCGACCGGTTCAAACCGGTCAATAAACCGAACCGGTCGGCCGGTTTATGACCAAACCGGCCGGTTTGGTCCTAGAAACTTAAAACCCTCTAAAACCCCCTAAAACCTAAAACCTAAGTAACAAGTTGGAGTTGTAAGGTGTTTTGGTGTGCAGCTGAGAGTAGTAATTAATGGTAATGTTAAATTCTTAAAGTAAAAGTGACATTCTCCTTTATCTTATCTTTCATTTTCATTGTAAGGTGTTTTGGTGTGCCGCTGAGAGTAGTAATTAATGGTAATGTTAAATTCTTAAAGTAAAAGTGACATTCTCCTTTATCTTATCTTTCATTTTCATAATGAAAGATAAGATAAAGGAGAATGTCACTTTTACTTAAATTTTTAACATTACCATTAATTGTTTCAAGATGTTTGAGAGTGGTTCCAACCTCATTGGACTTCATATGGAGAAAGTAGAATTTTAGGTCCCATTCAAAATTCAGCAGACTTAACAGTTTTCAGGATTTCAAGATTGGCAAGATTGCAATGTTTCCACTGGATT
>JASDQU010105274.1:180668-221346 GCA_032191745.1 Picea mariana
ACCAGGAGAATTTCCCCTCCCAGAGTGGAAATAGATCTTTTGGATCTACCCCAGAAAAGATCAATAACCCAAAGAGAGAACCCTTGAAATGTTGGGGTTGTGGAGAAGAACATTTACTGAGGGACTGCCCGCACCAACAACAGAACAGTTGGAGAATTTACAATGTTCAAGAAGCTATCACCGTTAATGACGTGGCCAGGAGTGTGCCGCAAATTTATGTAGCCTTTGATAATAAACAAGCTGACCACCAAGCTTCAATGGTGGAGATGGAAGGTATGCCAACCCTCTAGTGTCTATTCTAATTGACCCTGGTTCAAATTTGAGTTATATAGCTCCTAAGGCTGTTGATAAGTGTAAATTACAGCCACATAAACACGCCAAGGCATGGTTGGTACAGTTATCCACTAGCACCAAAAGAAATGTAGCGGAGGTCATACCAGCTTGCCAATTCACTATGGGTGAATTCCCCACCCAAGCAACCCTTAACATACTACCCCTAGGGTCATATGACCTGTTGATTGGTATGGACTGGCTAGCCACATATAAAGCCAGACTGGACTGTTACCATAAAACCTTAGAATGTGTAAGGGAAGAAGGAAGAAGGATAACCCTTCGAGGGATCCAAAAACCTGTCTTGGTGAGACGAATATCAACCCTTCAAATGAGAAAGTATTGTAGAAAGGGATTTTCACTATATTTGATACAGGTGCTGGAATCCGTTGAAGATGACAAACCAAGCCTTGAAGACCACCCCACACGAAGAGAATATAGAGATGTGTTTCCGGAAGAGGTACCGTGTTTACCTCTGAGAAGGGACATTGACTTCTCGATAGAACTTGCACCAGGAGCAGTGCCTGTGTCTAGGACACCCTATAGGATGAGCACACCCGAGCTAGTTGAGCTTAAATTACAACTAAAAGAAATGATGGACAAAGGCTATATCTGGCCCAGCGTTTCCCCATGGGGAGCACCAACTCTGTTTGTGAAGAAGAAAGATGGTACCCTCCGACTGTGCATAGATTATAGACAGCTCAATAAGGTAACCATAAAGAACAAGTACCCTTTACCCCAGATTGATGACTTGTTCGATCAATTGGGAGGTGCTTCCATCTTCTCAAAGATTGACTTGAGATCTGGATACCATCAAGTACGAATCAAGGGTGAAGACATCCGCAAAACTGCCTTCAGGACGAGATATGGTCACTATGAGTTTGTGGTAGTACCATTTGGATTAACCAATGCCCCTACCACTTTTATTTGCTTGATGAACAATGTGCTCAACAAATTCCTAGACAAATTTGTACTGGTTTTTATTGACGATATATTAATTTACTCCAAGAATAGAGAGGAACATGAGGAACATCTTGGACTTGTGCTTCAAGTGCTAAGAGAACATCAGCTCTATGCCAAATTTAGCAAGTGCGACTTTTTTCAGAAGCAAATACATTACTTGGGCCATGTCATATCTGAAAAAGGAGTAGCAGTAGACCCTGACAAGATCCGGTCTATCATGGAATGGCCTACCCCAAAGGATGTTTCGGATATCAGATCCTTTATGGACTTAGCAGGATACTATAAGAGATTTATTAAAGGATTCTCCAAGATTGGTTATCCAATCACTGCCCTCCAGAAGAAGGGAGCTAAATTCATGTGGACACAAGAATGTGAAGAAAGATTTTAATCCCTGAAACACCTTCTGACCCATGCACCCGTGTTGAAGATCGTTGATCCCGAAAACGACTTCCTCGTGTGCACAAATGCCTGTAAGGAAGGGCTCGGAGGAGTCCTTATGCAAGGAGGAAGTGTAGTCTGTTATGAATCCAAAAAATTGAATGAGCACAAAGTCAACTATGTGACCCATGATCTAGAACTGGCCGCCATAGTGCACGCCTTAAAAATGTGGAGGCATTACCTCCTGGGAAGGAAATTTGTATTTATGACAGACCACTGTGGATTGCAATATCTGTTTGACCAACCAAAGCTCAATGCCATACAAGCTAAGTGGATGGCCCTTCTTAGTGAATTTGATTCCGAAATTAAACATATCAAGGGAAAGGAAAATAAGGTGGTCGATGCCCTTAACAGAAATATGAAAACAATTCATCTGGCAGCAGTGAGCACTTGCAAGACCAACATCAGGGAAAGAGTTAAGAATGCATATGAAACTGACACATTCTTCCAGACCATGACCTCGTACCTGGAACAAGAACCCACAGGGATAAAGTATGAAGGCTACCAGATGATAGAGGGAAGCCTGCTAACTTACAGAAACAAATTGTATATTCCAGATTGTGATGACTTGAAGAGGTTCATAATGAATGAACTACATAAAAGACCATATATTGGTCATCCAGGACACCAAAAGATGATCACAGCCACCAGGAAACAATTATGTTGGCCTGGATTGAAGAAAGACATAGCTGAGTACTTAGCCAAATGCATAGAATGCCAACAGGTTAAAGCAGAACACCGACACCCAGTAGGATTATTACAACCTCTACCAATCCCGAAATGGAAATGGGAAACCATCTCCATGGATTTCATCACCGGATTACCAACCTCGACCAAGCAGAATGACGCCATCATGGTGGTGGTGGATAAACTGAGCAAGTTCGCTCATTTTATCCCCATCAAGTCGACTTGCAAGGCAATAGACATCGCCAACATATTCATGAGGGAGATATTCAGACTACATGGTATGCCTAAAGAGATCGTGTCTGACAGAGACATGAAATTTACTTCCGACTTTTGGAAATCCTTGATGATTGGTCTAGAGATCAAATTACTGTTTAGCACAGCCTATCATCCTCAAACCGATGGACAGACGGAAATAGTGAACCAAATATTAGAAGACATGCTAAGGATGCATGTAATGCATCAACCCAAAAAGTGGGAAGATTACCTGCCACTGGTGGAATTCGCCTACAACAATGGCTACCAAGAATCCCTGAAGATGAGCCCTTTCTAAGTCCTCTATGGTAGGTCGTGCAACACTCCAATCAGTTGGAGTAATCCCGTAAACATAATTTCTATTCGACCCGACATGTTGAAAGAAATGGAACAACAAGTGACTCAAATAAAACAAAATCTAAAGGTTGCTTAGAACAGACAGAAAAGTTACGCCGACCGAAAGAGAACTCCAAGAGAATTCAAGACGGGAGACCACGTATATCTCAGAGTTAAGCCCAGGAAGAGTTCCTTGAGGATGGGAGCTTGTGCCAAGTTGGCACCTCAGTATTGTGGACCCTTTGAAGTTCTAGATAGAGTGGGACCTGTAGCCTATAGGCTAGCACTTCCTCCCACAGTAAAAGCACATAATGTTTTCCACGTTTCATTATTGAAGAAATATGTACATGATTCTAATCATATAATTGATTGGTCTGTGATCCAGGTGGAACCGGAGGGAGAATACCTGCCAGAACCTCAATGCATACTGGACGGAAAGGAAACCCCACTCAGGAACCGAACCATTGCACAGGTCAAGGTGTAGTGGAAACATTTTGGCCCAGATGAGGCTACGTGGGAAATGGAAGATTCCATGAAACATGCATATCCGATTTTGTTTACTTCTATACATACACGTCATATTGATAGATAGAACATCAAGGACGATGTTCCGTTAAGGGGGAGGGAATTGTAACACCCTGTTTCCCTCAGTATGTAAAAATAACTATAGTGGCCAAGAACTATGGAAAACTCAAAGATGTGAATGTTTGATTTGACATACCTTTGTATAAAAGGTCGATGAATGTAAATTATGTTATGAATATGTGTTGCATGACTACTGGGAGGGGATGTGCTAAAAGAGACCACGATGGCTAATAAGAGGTGGTGGAAGGGACCTAGAATGGTTGCGTTAACTTCCACCAAGCCAGTATCGTATTGGTTTTTACTTGCTCAAAGACCAAAGCAACTCTCTGACCCTGGAATGGATTTCTCATCAGATTGGTAGGTGGGGAGGCTCCTCAAGAGTTAATGAGGGGATGGGGGTGAATTGCCCATCCGTAAAAGCTCTCAAACCTGACCGCAGATGGGGAAATTCGTGCCACACACAATCTTGCAGAGAAAAGGCAAGAGAGGAAGTGTGGTAAAGGGTAGAGGGAGAGCGAGCGCGACAGGGATCACGGAAGAGAACTAGAGAAACTCTGGAAACACAGGGAGTTATGAACATAGGAGAAGGAGAGTAACCTTTGTCCTGGATTATTTTTCTGTATCAGGAGAAGGAGAGTAACCTTTGTCCTAGACTTTCATTGAGCTGGAAGTAGGAGACTGAATCTCAAAGCATCGTGGTCTAGCTCGGGGGTGGCTAGTGGTAAATCCGTTTGGAGTCACTAAGCCTACGGTTGGGTGGAAATGAGCACCCCTCCCAGCAGTTGCATCATGCCTGGTGGATCTGATAAGTGTTTTATGCCTTGTATTTTGAATTGAATATCATGAATACATGCTCATGTTTATATGCCCATAATGATTTTTGTGTGGAATGATTGCCTGGTGTTTTAGACTGGAAATAATGGATGCATGTGTATACTTACATGCCATAGTTGGTTTCTGTAGTTCTAGTGTTTAGCCTAGCCTAGCCATGCTCAACACTCCAATAACCGAAGTCCCGAGTTGCGAGTAGTGCTAGTGTTTAGCCTAGCCTACAGTTATATGTAGCAGGTGCTAGCGAGGAGGGAGCCATACCCGTATCTCATTTTGGGTATCGACGTTTGGAGAAAGAGGAGTCGAGAGCCTTGACTCTCCAACCCGCGAGTTGCGAAAGGCGCTTGCGCTAAGGCCAGGTTGTGGTCGCTTGGAGGAGGATAAGGGAAGGGATGGTCTACGCTAGGCCCCATAGAAATTCGGGGATTCTGTCCCTCGAAGAAAAAAAATGAAAAATCTAGGTTGGCGTAGTGGGTGTGTGACAAACCTATATAACATAGATGACACATAAACTTATGGAATCGAATTTTGGTGAAGCAATAGCAAGGACGAGGTCCAAACTTTCATTTAAAACGTCCTTGCTCACAATTTTTGGTGCTAGCCAAAGTGGATTTGTCACTTCTTAAACAAGATAATTGTATGGATTATGTGATTCAAATTCCAACGCAAATGACAAAATCAAAATTTGAGGTCTGCAAGTGTCAAAATGATCGCAAAGGATTTCCCTCCAAGCAAGCCTCACTAACAGTGGCCATCATTAAACATGGATCCACTCAAATGCTTGAAAAACATGTTCAGTTATTTTGATAGAAGTGTTTCTCTATGCTCTCCGCGTTGCAAAAAATGACACCTCAATCGGGAATCGTATGAGGAATTTATGGGCTTTCGAACTCAAGCTCTCATTTTCTCTTACTAGTAGGACAGTTAGAATTTTTTTCAATTTTGCTTTCCCATCAAGGAGAAGTTCCCTTCAACTCCTTCGAAGTGATTTAGAAGAGTTCCCTTCAACTCCTCTGAAATTTCAGAGGAGTTCCCATCAATTTCTTTGATACATATCAGAAAAGTTAGTTCAAACTCCTCCGATACATATTGGAGAATTTAGTGCTAACTCCTCCGACTTGCTATCGAAGGAGTTAGTTCAAAATCCTCCGATAGATATCGAAGGAGTTAGTTCAAACTCCTCCGATAGCAAGTCGGAGAAGTTAACAGTAACTCCTCAAATAACAAGTTGGAGGAGTCAGTACTAACTCCTCTAATGGCAAGTCGAAGGAGTTAGTGCTAACTCCTCTAATGGAAAGTCGGAGGAGTTAGTGCTAACTCCTTTGATAGCAAATTAGAGGAGTTAGTATTAACTCCTCTGGAACATAAAAAACAGCCTTTCGTAAAATGGCCATAACATTTGTCTCTGGTGTCCGTTTTACGCATTATTTATACTATTGGAAAGGTATTTTCGAGATCTACAACTTTATAGTTATATTATTTGAGAAATTCCTAACCTATGGTATACTTATTTTTGGATTAATATTTGACACCTTGTTAACAACCTTGAAGAACACCACACCTCAACCGCGACCAGAGGAACCATGAATTGAACTCAGGGAAGTTTATACAAGATAATTCAATTATTTAATGCCTCAGTTATATGTGTTATAATGACTAGTTTTGATAGTTTATTTGGAGTTACTCTCATCTATGGTATGTTGAATGGTGCCAGGTACCAAGCGGAGGAGGGTCGCGCTCAACATTCTTACGATGCAATCTACAACTAAAGACGACAAAGGAGCAACAATGATAGAAGAGAAGCAAAGAAAATCTCAGGAAAATGAATGAAGAAGAGATCTAGAAACGCCATGACGATCAACTTTCGAACTCGAAAAACGAACATGCTTCCATGCTCAGGCCATTATTCATGATGCGTAAATCAAACATGGCCAAAATCCAAGAAGGCCCACCAACACTCGGAGACAAATTTGAAATGTAACTGTTGTCCTTGTTACTCATCATCACAAAGAGGATGCGGACAAACATTTGAAGATGAAAGGTCACAGAGGGAGACAAAAGGCCAAAGGTCTTATTGAACCTCAATAAATACTAGAATTGAACCCAAAGAAAAGGATTTTTGGGTCTTCAAACATTGTACACTTCTAAACTACTTTGGTAATACATAGTCAACTAAAATTGGAGAGTTGTCCTTAGAGTTTTCATGTATTATTGCTAAAAATGTTAATACAGTCAGGCCCAAATTTTGAGATATTGAAGGACTTGCATGTGTCGTTGTTTTGCTGTGAACTATTTCAAGCAGAATGTTTGTTGTTCACATGGGCTATAAGAGCATGTTTGTTTATGGACTATTCTGACGCAATATATGTCTTCTTGCAGTTTTGTTACTCTTTCTTATATCACATGTTCTGAGTGAATGAGTTGTGAATGTATGCAAAAACGTGACTTAGACTATACTGGTTATAACTTCTATGTATGTGTTTCTGAATGTGCGCCTTCGTGATAACTATTTGATTGGGGTTTATGCATAGTTTAGTTTCATTACAACTCATTATGTTACTATAGTTCGCTCCTAGATAGGATAGGGTAGATTAGAAGTAGATAAGATACCTGCATTTACATAGTCTTCATCTACATCTTCTGTTTGCATAACTACCCATCACTCACACTCATCGGTGGACCGGGCCACAATCGATAAAACCAAACCAACAATGGTTGTCGGGCCAGAATCCGGATGGGTTCCCTATTCCAAATGGTGAGAACTCTAATGGGGACTTCTTACCGGGGAGAACCCCTTACTGTTGTCAGGCAAATTTATACCCGTCAACAGAATTGACACTAGAAGGAGGGTCGAATGAGAAGCCTACTCACGTGGAGTCATTTCATTTAACTCTTAACCAACCCATGGCTCCTCTTCATAACTATGTATGGGATGACCCTTTGAGTCTTATAAGACCCACCAAGGCCATTTCAGTCAAGACAATCAATCTCTTGTCAAACCCAAATTCGATGGTGAAGGGAATGTCGTTGCATTCACGCATCTCAATTAGTTTGACATCACTCGATGAAATCTTAAGATAGTTCAAGACAATGAAGTATGTCGACTATTCATCCTCACATTCGAAGGGCGAATTAAAAGTTGGTTTAGGACCTTGCCAACAAAATGGATTCATAGATGGAAACAATTTAAGGAAGCCTTTATTGTTGCTCATGAAGATTACATTTATGATGAACTCTTAAATGAACTGGCAGAAATATGTAGTCTTAGGAACAAATCTAAGAATTATTTCTTTCGAAGAGTCATACAGATTTACTGTAGATTTCCTGAGAGTGACGAACCCTTAGGCCAAGAATATTTGATTGGTTTTCATATCTTGTATCTATTCCAGAAGAATGTGATCCAAACGATCAAACCATCTCTCATTCAGAAGAATCAGATCTGGTCACGAAATATATGGAGTACATGATCTTTGACTGGCACTATAGTAAGACTTTAGAAGAATCCTTATGAGAAATATTAGACCCCTCAACCTCAGAGTGTGAACCATGTATCATCTCTCCTTCATAAATCATGAAACTAATTTTATCTGTGACAAATCCCTTAATGAAGAAGTCTCGTCATCTTTAGAATCTGAAGACCTTCATGCACTGTATACAAATATGTTCAATGATAATAACATGCATGACCATCTGCCTGTTTATCATTCAGTACAATCCTCACATTTCTCTCTTAGTGCTAAAATATTGAATGATAAACCAGAAGAAGAAGAGTGCCCAATTTTGATCGACCAAACACTTATCCATAGTGACACTCCATCCGAAATGCATCACTTCGAAAGTCCTTCACAATTTGAGTTTTCGGAGCGTGTTGAATCACAATTTGATCTCTATGACCTTGTTTTTTATAGCTACTCTTCAGTTCTAGAATTGAATGAAAGCATCAACCTATCACTCATTGATCTCGTGCAATATGAAAATTCTAACCTTGATGCGAACGAATCACAACAAATGAACAACCCACCACCATGTACAACACAGGAAATATTGAGTTGATTTGAAAACCTATGTCATCTCAATTTGCTCAAGAATTACACATTAATACTCAAGAGCAAATTCATCACTCATCCTTGGATTCAATCTTATTTCTCCAACACTCTTCACGTGATTTCCTTGACGTTATAGGAGAAGATCTGGAGTCACATTTCGGAGAAGATATGTAAACTCCTCTGATACATATCAAAGGAGTTAGTTCTAACTCTTCCGATAACAAGTCGGAGGAGTTAGTACTAACTCCTTCGATAACAAGTCGGAGGAGTTAGTACTAACTCCTCTGATGGCAGGACAGGGGAGTTAGTACTAAATTATCCAATATCAAATAAGAGGATTTAGTATTAACTCCTCTGAAACATAAAAAAGAGTTAGTATTAACTCCTTTGAAACATAAAAAATTTCCTTTCGTAAAATGGCCATAAATTTTGACTCGGGTGTACGTTTTGCAAATTCTTTATACCGTTGGAAAGGTATTTTCGATATATACAAGTTCCAAGTTATAGGATTTGAGAAATTCCTAACCTACGGTATACTTATTTTTGGATTAATATCTAACACCTTGTTAACAGCCTCGAAGAACACCACACCTCAATCGCGAGCAGAGGAACCATGAATCGAACTCAGGGAAGTTTATAAATGATACTTAAATTATTTAATGCCTCAGTTATATGTGTTATGATGACTAGTTTTGATAGTTTATTTGAAGTTACTCTCATCTATGGTATGATGAATGGTGCCAAGTACCAAGCAGACCAGGGTCACACTCATTATTCTCGTGACGCAATCTACAACTAAAGACGATGAAGGAGCATCAGTAATAGAAGAACAACAAATAAATTCTTAGGCAAATGGATGAAGAATAGATCTAGAAAATCCATGACAATCGACTGTCAAACTCAAATGACGAATATGCTCCCATGCCTAGGCCATATTCATGAAGCGCAAAGCACATATGGCCAAAATCCATGACGACCCTCCAACACTAGGAGACAAATTCTAAATGTAACCGATGTCCTTATTAATAATCATCACAAAGAGGACAAGGGAAAATGTTGGAATATGAAAGGTCACTGAGGGAGATGAAATACCAAAGGTCTTATTGAACCTCAATAAATACTAGAATTGAACCCAAAGAAAAGGCTTTTTAGCTCTTCAAATATTGTACACTTCTGAACTACTTTGGGAATACGATGTCAACTAAAATTGGAGAGTTGTCCTTAGAGTTTTCATGTACTATTGCTGAAACTGTTAGTATGGAGAAGCCATCAGGCCCAACCTTTGATAGAGAGAAGGACTTGCATGTGTCATTGTTTTGTTACGAACTATTTCAAGCATAATGTTTGTTGTTCACATGGGTTGTAAGAGTATGCTTGTTTATGGACTATTCTAACGCAATATATGTCTTCTTGCAATTGTGTCACTCTTTCTTATATTACATGTCTTGAGCGAATGAGTTGTGAATGTATGCATAAACCCGACTTAGATTATTGTGGTTATAGACTTGTATGCATGTATTTCTGACTGTGCGCCTTCATGATAGTGATTTGATTGGGGTTTATGCATAGTTTAGCTTCATTAAGACTCATTCTATTACTATAGTTCGCTCCTAGTTAGGATAGGGTAGATTAGAAGTAGATTATATACCTTCATTTACATAGACTTCATCTACATCTTTCGTTTTCATAACCACCCATCACTCATCCTCATCGATAGACCAAGCCACAACCGGTAAAACCAAACCAACAATCATTGTTGGGCTAGAATCTGGATGGGTTCCCTATTCCAAATGGTGAGAGGTCTAATTGGGACTTCTTACCGAGGAGAACCCCTTACTGTTGTCAAGAGAATTTATACTCGTCAACAGAATTGGCACTAGAAGGAGGGTCGGATGACAAACCTGCCCACATGGAGTCATTTCATTGAACTCTTAACCATCCCATGGCTCCTCTCCATACATATGTATGGGATGAACCCTTGAGTCTTTCAAGATGCACCAAGGCCATTTTAGTCAAGAAAGTCAATCTCTTGTCAAACCCCAAATTCAATGGTGAAGGGCATGTCTATGCATTCATGCATCTCAATCAGTTTGACATCACTTGATGAAATCTTAAGATTGTTCAAGACAATGAACTATGTCGACTATTCATCCTCACATTTGAAGGGTGAATTAAAAGTTGGTTTAGGACCTTACCAACAAAATTGATTCATTGATGGAAACAATTTATGGAAGTCTTTATTGTTGCTCATGAAGATTATGTTTATGATGAATTCTTTAATGAGCTGACAGAAATTCGTAGGCTCAGGAATGAATCTGAGAATGATTTCTTTCGAAGAGTCATGCAGATTTACAGTAGATTTCCTGAGAGTGACGAACCCTGAGGCCAAGAAATATTCGTTTGGTTTTCATATCTTGTATCTATTCCAGAAGAATGTGATCCAAACGATCAAACCATCTCTCAGTCACAAGAATCATATCTGGTCACAAAAGATATGGAGTACGTGATCTCTGACCGACACTCTAGTAAAAATGTAGGAGAATCCTTATCAGAAATATTAGACCCCTCAACCTCGGAGTGTGAACCATGTATCATCTCTCCTTCAAAAAATCATGAATCTACTTTGATCTGTGATGAATCCCTCATTGAAGACGTCTCGTCATCTTCAGAATCTGAAGTCCTTCATGCATTGTATAAAAATATGTTCAATGATARTAACCCGTGTGAGCATCTGCCCGTTTATCATTCAGTACAATCCTCACATTTTTCTCTTAGTGCTAAAATATTGAATGGTAAACCAGAACAAGAAGAGTGTCCAACTTTGATCGACCAAACACTTATCCATAATGACACTCCATCCGAGATGAATCACTTTGAAAGTCCTTTKCAACTTGAGTTTATGGAATGTGTTGAATCACAATTTGATCTCGATGACCTTGTTTTTGATAACTACTCTTCARTTCCATAATTGAATGAAAGCATCAACCTCTCACTCATTGATCCCATGCAATATGAAATTTCTAACATTGATGTGTAGAGGTTAATCAAATAAAATTTGAAGTGTTCCAAGCACAACGAGTTTGTGGATCCTCATGAAGAGATCTCGTCATTTTCAGAATATGAAGATCTTCATGCACTTGATACAAATTTGTTTGATGTTGGTAACCCACATGAGCACCCACCTGCTCATCATGCGACACAACTAGTACCATGTTCTTACAATGGAACACTGAATACTAAACCAGAACAACAATTTTTCCAAGTTCTGACCAATCAAGAAATCATTCTCCATGACAGTCCATCAAGGATGCACCAAGTTCTAAGTCCTTATTCATTTTCGAAACCTCCCAAATCACAATTTAATCTTAATAATCCTATTTTCGACGACTACTTTATTGTTTTGGAATTCAATGTTAATGATGACCTACCATTCGCTAGTCCTACACAATCATAAATTTTTGACATTGACGCACAAATGCTAACAACAAAAAATACAAAGTGTGCAGAGCATAGCGATGTCTCAAATCCTCATGAACAAATCACAACAAACAAACATCCCATCACCATGTACAACACTGGAAATATTGAGCTAATCCGAAAACCCATGTCATCTCAATTTGCTCAAGAATTACACATTAATCTTCTGGAGAAAATTCATCACTCGTCCTTGGATTCAATCTTATTTCTCCAACACTCTTCATGTGATTTCATTGACGTTATAGGAGAAGATTTGGAGTCACATTTTGCTCAAATTTTCCATTCAACAATCATATATCAACTCTCCCCTCAACACGTGGAGTATGTGAAATTTGGACCTAGGGAGATCTACATCGACAATGAGACACTCCAATTTCAATTGATGATTATGTCAAGTGCTCGTTGTCTTACTTCTACCCTTGGGATGAGCAATACCACCCACTCCAAGACTCCCTTACAAAGTACGTTGCATGCAAATTTCATTCACAAGCCTCATCAGGTATGTCTCTCGTTGTTGGTTTCCTTCTAAAATTCATGTAGTGATCACTGTAAATTTTTCGATATAATAGAATCTTGGTCGGAAGAATCTTACATCTCTGCATGTATCACGAATCATAACACTGCCAAATTCAATTTGTTGAGTGTAGATTCACATGAATCAATTCTTCCAATCTTGTATCCCTCACTACTCCATTCTTTGCAATTGGCCTTCAACTAATATGTGATTGCAGGTTTGGAGTTGCTCAATTGGCTTCACTGGCACTATGCTTACACCTAGCCTTCTTTCAACCAGTATAGGTTAGGTTAGGAATAGGATTAACATAGTACTTTTTGCTAACTTTATGCTTTCATAACTTAGATGTTGATGCCTTTTCTAGTTTTAGCTTAGAATTTGTTTTGTTTTGATCACTTCAATAAATATCACTTGCTGCGATTAGTCTAGTTTGCAGTTCAAGTTGCTTTTCATCAAATATTTCATGTTTTTCATTTAATGCTTTTCGTTTTCCTCTAACTAAAATTTTGGCTTAATCTTGAGAGGTTCAATTTAAAAATTCACTTGTCTCAACAACATTTACCCTGACATTGATAGTTGGGCAGTTGGTTACCCCAAAATGCTGAAAGAAAATTTGTTGGGGAATGCTTTATAGTTCGACCAAGATTGAGTTTGGATTGAAGAAATCACGTATGTTCTTCACTTCCTTAGGATGGTGTCTATTGAGAAGAATTCATTGAAGCATTTGTGCTCTATGTTAGAGGGTATGCCTGAGAATTTATGGTGCATTTATCATGTTTCCCAGTATTAAAGTTCGTTTTCAATCATGGGGGAAAGTAATAATGTACTTCGCATCCGACATATGCCTTGAGGAACAAAGTGTTAGGTTTTATTTTTCCTCTAATGATTTGATCACAATGATATCTAATTTCGAGGATATTAATCAATCAAATGGCTTTCGAGCACATGTATTTAGGGAAGAATTGGTGATTGCTACAAATACAGTCAACTGCTGCCCAAAAGGAGGGTTTTCATCAAACAAACCCACACTTGAGCTCAAGCATACTCTGTCTCCCGAAAATGGGGACATGCAACACTCATGGTTTTCTCTCACACATCCAGACAGATTTTTGGTCATCATTCTCATATTATTGTGGTGAGGAATTTCATAAAGGTTTTCCATGTTTTGATCATGGAAATATATTTTCACTTAAAAAAAAAAAGAACAAGAGTTGATGAAGACATACTTCTTTAGAAGAGTTGAATTGCTCATGAAACATCAAATATTTGGTTAACTAAGCACATCACTCTGTAACATCGTTTATGATGATGGAAGAAGTGAAGACGAAATGAATCAAATGAATTTGATGGCTAACGAAGCAAATCTCTGGCCAACTGTTTCCCCTGAAGCACAAGGCTGCACAAATGAATTGAAAGTCTTCAGAAAATCATGATGAGAGGTGTAATTCTTAACCAGCGCTAGCACTGAAACCCATATGAATGGAGTATTACATGTATAAGCTTTCACATGGATTAGTCATTTCAAGAGGTTGTAAACTTATGGCTAGCTGGAATGCATAAACCTCCTCAAATATGTTAGAAAGGCTCACATCTTTTATCCCTTTTTCAGTCACTCTCTTTTCCAATTGCATGTCTTAGATCATCATTTGTGCAAAGGTTTAATTTTTCAGTTGCAGCAAAGACTTGGATTGAGTTCATCTCTAACCCTGAATACATCATTTGTTCTCTCTCTTTCTTTACCACCTTTTCCTTTAAAAGCAATTCATTTCTTAAACTCTATTGTTTCATGACCTTTGGTTATATTTGAATGACACACAAACTTCTAACCTTGGTTTTTCCTCTCACAATAAACTATTTCGCATTGGAAGCATGCATGAACCAACTTGCATCACTTTCCTAGCTCATGAATGGAATAAGAGGTCTTTATTTGAACATGAATCATAACTATTTGGGGATGTTGTGACAATAGTTAAACCATGACTGAGCATAGTGGTTAATCAACGATCTTCCTTGCATATTGGATGGCAAGCAAATCATGTGTAATGGAGGAATGATCCACACACTAAGTAGCTTCTCACGTGAAAGGTGAAGTGTCAAAGTCTAAAGGCTAAAAACCAAAAGGGATATCTCTATGTAGCTAGGTGTAGCAAGTTTACCAATAAATATCAAAAGATGGAAGTCATCCCCTATCAGGATAAAAAGGCCATTGCTTTCCCCATCCACCGAATTCTAATCATGCACTAAATAAACCGGGAAGGAATGGAAAGGAAAGTTTGACCAGACAAGGTGACATGTAGATATCTTCAACGGGGCTATGGATGCTTGCTAGCAACGAAGCAAGGTCTGTGATGTCGTGGTGACTCCATCGAGGCTATGGACACTCGTGGGTAGTGGAGCAACACCCACAAGATATCTATCTACACACCTAGTGAAAAAAATTTATTTATCCCAAACCTATATCAGCCTCGCAACAGAAATACCAACCTGGATCATCGAGCAGTTTAAGGAAACAAATATCATCATAACTCGTCCTCTATTTATAACAGGTGAGCTCTGCTAGCTGGCATGCAAGCATCACCAATGAGCTCACCATGATGGAATATTTTAGGTAATTTTTACATATTATTTCTAGAATTTATGATCTTAAAAGTGAGTTATGAACCTCTACAATTTTTGCTTATCTGTTAGGAAAGGATAGCAGAGATTCTATCTTCGCCCAGTGTATCGCCATTTGTTGTGCACACACAACAACCTCCCAATTTTCTTGCCTTAGCGTCTCTCCAAGGCAAGAAATTGGGCCCCCTCCAATTCTTCCTACCAGAACCATCACACTCTCTCTTTCACGCAAGTGGCTAAGCCTAAGTTTTTCCTCTCGCTCTCCCCACTTTACCACTTCAGGTTCCTCCTCGGATCACTTCTACCCAACCATCCACACTTCAACGAGTTCCCTCTCCTTTCACTGATACATAACGCGCTGACAAACTCATTCTTCTTCCAGCTTTGCATTGGCGCGGCATCAATTTTCTCGTCAATACATTGTCCACCTCCCTTTGAACTTGGTTGACGCGCTATCGCGCTTCTGCCAAACTTCACTGACCCACATCTTCATCGTCAGTGAAGTTCACATGATCAACCGCATCTCACCGATATTGGTCACATGATTATCTTCATTGCGCGCACACTTTTCACCAGTTGATTCCCTTCTACTCGCGTTGTTGCACTGCATTTCGGCAGTGTCCCTATCTTTCAATTCATTGCACTGCATATTGACTAGGTTCACCTCTTTGTTGCACTGCTTGTTGATAATTTTCCCTCTCTTGTCCTCGATACTTCAGCTGAAGGACGTCAACACCTCATCATCACCAAGCACATCGAAGATGATCTTCTCTCTCTCTCCAACACTAACTAGCTCAACATGGCCCACTTTCGCCTTGAAGCTTATCTTGCCCCCCTCTCAGCTCAGATCCCTTCTTGTTGCGCTCATCTATCAAGCTTCGTACATTTCCAATGACTAAAATCTCCACACCTATTTAGACAATTGGTCAATAATTTTCTATCTCACCTATTTCACTTCAGATCGCAATCATAACCAAGTTTGTAGTGCTCCCCAATGGATTTTTTCGCACACATGGTACTAGCTTAGTTGCATTTCATTTCTTGATGTTATGACTAAATATTCATTGTGCAAGCCTCGCTTAGCATCATATGGTTTAATCACAACACCTTTTGGTATTGCGTTGGTTCAGAAATGTACTTCGGAAGAAGTTTGATCCTTTCAGCTCTTAGACAGTATTAAGTGCAATGGACGTCAATTGGTTGTTTATAATTCTATTTTATTGACACATCACCTCGATGACAATGGATAAACGAAGAGCCTATATAACATAGATGACACAAAAACTTATGGAATCGAATTTTGGTGAAGCAATAGCAAGGATGGGGTCCAAAATTTCATTTAAAAATGTCCTTGCTCACAATTCTGGGTACTAGCCAAAGTGGTTTTGTCACTCCTTAAACATGCTAATTGTATGGATTACGCAATTAAGATTCCAATGCAACTGACATAATCAAAATACGAGGTGTGGAAGTGTCAAAATGATCACAAAGGATTTCCCTCCAAGCAAGCCTCACTAACTGTGGCCATCATTAAACATGGATCCACTCAAATAATTGAGCAACAAGTTCATTTATTTTGATAGAAGCATTTATATGTGGTCTCCGCATTGCAAGAAATGACACCTCAATAACGCATCGTATGAGGAAGTTATGGGCTTTTGAGCTCGAGATCTCATTTTCTCTTGCTAGCAGGACACTTAGAAATTTTTTCAATTTTGCTTTCCCAGGAAGGAGAAGTTCCCTTCAACTCCTCTAAAATTTCAGAGGAGTTCCCATCAATTGCTTCGATACATATCGAAGAAGTTAGTTCAAACTCCTCTGATAGATATCAAAGGAGTTAGTTCAAACTGCTTTGATAGATATCAGAGGAATTAATTCAAACTCCTCCAATAGAAAGTCGAAGGATTTATTACTAACTCCTCTGATAGCAATTCAAAGGAGTTAGTACTAACTCCTCCGATGGAAGGTCGGAGGAGTTAGTACTAAATCCTCCGATAGCAAATCGGAGTAGTTAGTACAACTCCTCTAAAACATAAAAAAATTCATTTCGTAAAATGGCCATAACTTTTTACTAGGGTGTCCGTTTTGCACGTTCTTTATACCATTGGAAAGGTAGTTTTGAGATCTACAACGTCCTAGTTATATTATTTGAGAAATTAATAATTTATGGTATAGTTATTTTTGTATTAAGATCTGACACCTTGTTAACAACCTCGAAGAACACCACACCTCAACCACGAGCAGAGGAACCATGAATCGAACTTAGGGAAGTGTATGCATGATACTTCAATTATTTAATGTCTCGGTTATATGTGCTATAATGACTAGTTTTGATAGTTTATTTGGAGTTACTCTCATCTATGGTATGTTGAATGGTGGCAGATACCAAGCGGAGGAGGGTCGCGCTTAACATTCTCGCGATGCAATCTACAACTAAAGACGACGAAGGAGCAGCAATGATAGAAGAGTAGCAAAGAAAACCTGAGGAAAATGGATGAAGAAGAGATCTATAAACTCCATGACGATCGAATGTCAAACTTGGATGACAAAGATGCTCCCATGCCTAGGCGAGTATTCATGATGCGCAAAGCAAATATGGCCAAAATCCATGACGACCCAAGAGCACTAGGAGACAAATTCGAAATGGAACTGCTATTCTTGTTACTCATCATCACAAAGAGGATGAGGACAAATGTTAGAAGACAAAAGTTCACGGAGGGATATGAAAGGCCAAAGGTCTTATTGAACCTCAATAAATACTAGAATTGAACCCAAAGAGAAGGATTTTTGGCTCTTCAAACATTATAGACTTCTGAACTACTTTGGGAATACAGTGTCAACTAAAATTGGAGGGTTGTCCTTAGAGTTTTCATGTACTATTGTTGAAACTGTTAGTACGGAGAATCCTTCAGGCCCAACTTTTGATAGAGAGAAGGACTTGCACATGTCTATGTTTTGTTGCGAACTGTTTCAAGTAGAATGTTTGTTGTTCACATGGGCTATAAGAGTATGTTTGTTTATGGACTATTTTGACGCAATATATGTCTTCTTGTAGTTTTGTTACTCTTTCTTATATTACATGTTCTGAGCAAATGATTTGTGAATGTATGCATAAATGTGACTTAGACTATTCTGGTTATAGTCTTGTATGCATGGGTTTCTGACTTTGCGCCTTCATGATAGCTATTTGATTGGGGGTTTATGCATAGTTTAGTTTCATTACAACTCATTTTGTTACTATAGTTCGCTCCTAGCTAGGATAGGGTATATTAGAAGTAGATTAGATACCCGCATTTACATAGTATTTATCTACATCTTCCATGTGCATAACCACCTATCACTCACTCTAATCAGTGGACCGAGCCACAACCGGTAAAACCAAACCAACAATGGTTGCTGGGCTAGAATCTGGATGGGTTCCCTATTCCAAACGGTGAGAGGTCTAGTCGGGACTTCTTACCTAGGAGAAACCCTTACTATTGTCGGGCAAATTTATACCTGTCAACACATCACCATGAGGGTGCACTTACCTTAGGATCATCGCCAGGAAGGTGCCACACATGTGCATGCTATATTCTCTTCTCACGCCACTTGTGATTAGATAGTTAATTGATGACTACATGGCGAGTTAACTAGGATTAGGTGGTAGTTCACTCCAAAGTTTGTTAGTGAGTTCTCACATCTCTCTAGATCACTACTATGGCACATTAGTTTTCTCATGTAGAGTATATCATGTGTATATTTACTATTCTCTCATTAATGAATAAATGTTTTTTCATCTTTTCTATCAAGCTTGTCTCTCTTACTTTTTTCTCTCTCACAAGCTTTATGTGATTCTTTCTACTAGCTAGATTCTTTGTGACAAGTTTTTATGAAACTTCACATGGTACCAGAGCTTTGTTGCTAGGAGAAAGCACATAAGCATTTTATTTGCACGTTCAAGAGGAAGATGCAGTCAGAAAGAATGGAGTACTCGTTGACAACTCTTCTCACACCACATAACTATTTCAAGTGGAAGCTAAAAGTTTTACATCAACTCAGATGTAGAGGCTTGTACCAGATTACAATGGCTACAAAGGTGGAGCCAATATTATCAAGAAAAAAGGTATCTCAACCACATGGATGAGGCTTACGACCTTATCTGCATGTCTATGTCCCACGAGTTATTGTTTCACATTGAAGCTTGTACCACACCGGATGAGATTTGGACAAAGTTGGAGGATCTCTTTAGAAAATAGGACGAAATGAGAGGCCATATGCTCAAGGTAGAGTTGAATTCCTTGGATTCGAGAAATTTTGATAACATCTATGACTTATTTACGAAGTTCAAGTCCCTTCTTCTTCATCTAAAGGGATGTGGTATTGGCAAATCAACTCAACGCAATCAATTGATCCTTTCTATTTTTTCAAAACTTGGTTTGGAGTATGTTGTATTTGTCTCAACATTCCATACAATAAGAGTCACTTCAAGAGAAACCTGTAAAATGTTGACATTGGATCAATTTATTGAGTCCTTGATGCATGAGCAAGATAAGCTCATGAAAATGGGGATAATCAAGGGACCCAATGCGCATGCACTTGTTATGCATGACAATAGCAACACATGCAATCCGAAGACCAAGTAAAAAGGAAAGGGAAAGGCACATTCTGAACACAAAAAGAAAGGCAATCCTAAACCCTTCGATGATTCCTCCAGCTCCAAAGGTGGAAAGGGAAAGAAACATAAGTCTAAATGTGGTTACTACAACCACGACTATCATCCCAAATCAACATGCATGAAGAAACAAATTGATATGATGGAGCAGATACTTCAAAAGAACAATTGATCTGAATTATGCTGAGAACGAAATGAGCCAAAAACAAAATATAGCAGCAAACGCAGAAGTACAGTGAAACCCAACTTCTATTAATGAATAAGAGACAAAAACATTGTAGAACACAAACTGGCATAATGGGGTAGCGTATCTATGAAAATAAAGAGATGTTCCCTATGCTTCATTTGCAACAAGCTTTACATCACATTCCATTGCATGCTTAAAGGGCCTCATTTGCCTCAATTGTATATGAGAGAGTGAGAGGAGAACAATTCCCATTATGCATGCAAGATAAATTGGTCTAATTTTATAAAATGCCACGGGCATGTAAAACATTAGGACTTCCCAGGCAGTCACCCATACTAGTACTACCCTAGCTTGAGCACGCTTAACTATAGAGTTCTAATGGGATCTGATGCATTAACACTATGATGTAGGCAAGTACACAAGTACAGTAGGAAATCATTACATGATGTCTATAATCAAATGAAGATGGAATTACATTCCATTCCTCATCAAAAGGGTGAATATCATGGTTTATCAAAACCATAAGCTCAAAATGTTGATCTAGTGGAAAAGTTGGATGTCCACCGAGATCCACTTGGACCATTCCTCCCTCCTTAGGAAGTAATGGTCCCCATTGCGTCAATTTCCCTCGGGAGATGGGGAAACTTCTGCTGAATATGAACCTTGGTGAGTCGCTTTCCTTGTTGAAGTAGATGTCCTTCTTGTACTTTGCATGTGGAAGGATGTTATGAACCTGTTGGAGGTGTTGGATTTGTTCAACAAATATAGCTACATGATCTGCCTTGGTCTGAGTGTGGGAGGGCTCTGTCGGTGAAGACGCAACAAGAAGAGTTATATTAATGGGGGCTAATGGTTGGAACCCCAAGCACATTTGAAAATGGTCGTGTTCAATAGATCTATGCTAAACATATGGAAGACTCTCATTGTCTTCATGCTCCTCTATAATATCTTCGACCTGCTTTTGCTCGATTGAAACATCTTGGGCCGAGGCTATAGTGGTTGTAGTGACCAATTGTTCATCATAAGACTGGATCATGAAGAGGGAAAACTTTGTGGTCTGAGAGATTACTTTAAGGCATTTTTTTTTCGAGATCAATGAAGTGGGAGTAGTCGAAGCTACCTCTGATACCCTATAGAGATGACCTCCCAAAGTAACAATGACACTGCGGGGTCAAGACTCATAGATAGCATGGCATTTCCACATATATGGTTGTCCTAAAATAACATCACAGACTTCAAGTGGGGAAACATCACACACCACCTCATCCTTGAAGGGATTGATGCCATAGGACAAGTGGCATTGCTGGCTGACACAAATGTCTCATCCCCGACTCCACCATCCGATGGTGTATGGTTGGGGGTGTGGCATCATTGGAAAATTGAATCTCTTGACAACCTCGGCTGAGATCAAGTTCTTCTGACTCCCGCTGTCAACAATGAATGCAGTGGGGTCCCCTTTACCCACATTTGCGAGTGGAAGAGGCACTCCCCCTCCTCAAGCTCTAGTTCTTTTGGTTACATTTTTGTGGCCGCGATGGTAGCAATGGGTTTTACATTGATGATCTTTTTCATTTATTGTGCTCCAAATCAAAGTCCGAGTCAAGTTTTGAATCTTTTGCATTGAGCTCAACCACCATTGACTGTTTCAAGCGACATTCATTGGTGTTGTGCCAGGGGATTTTGTGGAACTTACACCACTTTCCAATGTCTTTCTTAAATTTCCCGTTACCCTTCTTTGCATGTGTCTTGGACTAGCTCTCTTGAGGTTGGCCTTCCTTGTTGATCTATCCTTCATTTTGTGAGTTGGGTTTTCCTTTTCCATGCTTTTGTTGTGGTGTATTTTCAAACCCGAATTCCCGCTTACTCTGCTGCTTGAATTTCTGCTCAATTTCGGCTGCATATTGATTAGGAGCTCCTAGTGAGGAGATGTCCAAGAAATCCATCTTTGTTTAGATGTACCTGTGCAGACCACTGGAATAATTCAAAACTAGTTGTCGCTTAGAGTCTTTAATACCCATCTTTGAACACAAGGTATGAAAGATGTTAGTGTACTCCAACACCATCTGGTCTATTTTCTAATGTAGATTCATCCATCTCATGTACTGGTCATCATAGTTTTTTGACAGGGTAGAACTCCTCCTATAGGGCATATACAAAGGCTGACCAAGTGGGTTCTCTCCTTAATGGTGTAGATTCATCCACTGTGTACCTCTCCCAGTAACCTTCCCACCAAGCTATGACATGGGGAAGGGTTTTAAGGAGCACGAAGGTGATATTTTCACTCTCGGAAAAGCTTTGGATAGAGTAATAACCCTCTAGCATATTCAACCATTTTTCTGGAGAATCTACATCTATCTAGCCTTCAAATAAGGGGATATCTAATTTGACTTGTCCCATCTTGAAGGGTGTCGCACCTCCAAAATGGTCGCTTGTCGAATATTCCTCAGTTGTTGCCACCGCTACTCTTCGAAGGATCTGAGCAAATTCGGCCATCATCTCATTCCTTTGAGGGCTTCCTTAAGAAACGTCTTGAAAGGATCTCATGCTATGTCATCTCTCTTTTCTTCCACCATGGGAGGTCGCTTGGACTGGAGAGAGTGGTTGTCCTCAAGCAAAACTAGCTCAAGACCCAACTCTCTATACCCTGACCTTGTCGGGGACCTGCTCTGAGAAGTGACAAGGAGCAAATTGCTCTGATACCACTAATCCAAATTATGTTGAGAATGAAACGAGACAAAAACAAAAATATAGTAGCGTACACATAAGTACAGTGGATCCCAACTTCTATTAATGAATAAGAGAGAAAAACATTGTAGAACACAAACTGGCAGAATGGGGTAGCTTATCTTTGAAAAGAAAGAGATGTTGGCTAGGCTTCATTCGCAACAAGCTTTACATCACACTCCATTGCATGCTTAAAGGGCCTCCTTCACCTCAATTATATATGAGAGAGTGGGAGGAGAACAATTCCCGTGATTTATGCACGTTCACAGGCAATTCAACAAGGAAGTTGATATATTATCAAAGAAAGATCTGTCATCTCCTTCAAGGTGGCTCTTTGTAGAGGAGATTTTTGAGGGATCAGTGATCAAAACTGATCGTTTCCATATGTTCTAATTCTTTTAGAACATTTTTGTTATAGACATTATTATGCGGAATTGTATATTTTCGGCAATTAGAATAATGTTTTATTTAAAGGCAATAGAATATTTGTAATAGGTTAGTATTTTGGATATTTGTATAAGGAGAATATGTGCCTACAAGACATATTATGAAGATCTCTATGTATGAGGAAGAGGAAAACTGATCGTTTGCATATGTTCTAATTCTTTTAGAACATTTTTGTTATAGACATTATTATGCAGAATTGTATATTTTTGGCAATTAGAATAATGTTTTATTTGAAGGCAATAGAATATTTGTAATATGTTAGTATTTTGGATATTTGTATAAGGAGAATATGTGCCTACAAGACATATTATGAAGATCTCTATGTATGAGGAAGTTCCTCTTGATTCAGTAATGAATAACAGTGGAACTGCTTTTTTCTGTGTGAAAAAATTCCCATGATGCATGTGGGATAAATTGGTCGAGGTTTATAAAATGCTATAGGCATGTAAAACATTAGGACTTCCCAGGTGGTCACCCATCCTAGTACTACTCTAGCCCAAGCGTGCTTAACTACGAAGCTCTAATGGGATCCGATGCATTAACGTTATGTTGTATGCATGTACATAAGATCACTAGGAAAACATTACATGATGTTTATAATCAAATGAAGATGTCATTGCATTCCATTCCCCATCAAAAGGGTGAATATAATGGTTTATCAAAACCATCGGCTCGAAATGTTGATTTAGTGGAAAAGGTCGATGGCCATTGAGATCCACCTGGATCAACAACCTTAGGGAACACATTCTCGAGGTTACCAAGAAGAAGCCAAAAGATCAAGCACCTGCAAAATGAGGTAACTCTCATGATTTAATTGCTATTCATTCCTCTCTCGATGCATGAATCCTGGATTAAGACTCATCCCATCATATGACAACCTCAAAAACTATTTTTATCTTCTATTACTACATGCACAGGTCCTCCCATCCTGATGGGAGATGATACCCCAGTCGAGGTCACTGGAAAAGGGAGAGTAGAACTTCAACATGGAAGTTTTGAGAACGTCTTGCATGTTCCAAAACTCTCTGTGAATCTACTCTCTATTTATTAGATAATGCATTCTAACACAAGAAAAAGGGTGGAGTTCACACCTGATTCTGTAACCACATATGACATGCATGATAACTCAAAGATTGTTGTTGGTGAGGTAAATCAATAGCCTCGTTTTTGTACATTCAGTAAGTTTATTGCTAAATCTTATTATACTTTACTACTGATGCATGTTGATAATGATAGTAGATTATGGCATGAAATATTTGGTCATCTAAACTTCAAATACATGCAACAACTCAACCAATAGGGAATGGTCACGTGCTTTCCCAACATACACTTTTACTAAGGAGTTTGTCAAGGATGCGTTCTTGAAAAACATCCTCATGAGAAGTTTGAGAAAGGGAAGGCCTTCTACATTTGTCCATAAGCAAGGAGAGGTAGGTGCTTACATTTATTGATGATTTCTCATGATATCGTTGGGTGTATTTTCTGAGATAGAAGTCCAAATTTTTTGAGCATTTCAAAGACTTCAAAGCTCATGCAGAGACTCAATCTAAGAGGAAGATCAAAATCCTCTGCACAAACAATGGGGGGGAATATGTGATCCGATATGTCCAACATATTTGTTCAGAGGCTGGCATATAGCTGCAACATACAATACCTTACACTCCACTACATAACGAAGTAGCTGAGAGGAAGAACAAATCCCTCAAAGAGATGGCCACTTGCATGTTGCATGCAATATCTCTACCTTCCAAGCTTTGGGCCAAGACACTTAATTGTACTAACTACATTCATAATAGATCTCCTCACAAATATGTCAAGGATAAGACTCCCTTTGAGACATGGAGCAACATCAAATTGAAAGTCACCCACTTTTGAATATTTGGATCATGCGTGTGGGCCCGTGCACCCTCTGAAAAGAGGAAAGAATTAGATCCATAGAGTACCGCATATTCATGGAATATCCTGATGGTGTGAAGGGTTACTGACTGATTGATCCCTCAACGGACAAGCTCATTATTGAGCAAAGTGTCCAGTTTGAGGAAAGTCCCTTGCATGCACCATTGGAGCCACATGTAGAGACCTCAACACTTCCGCCTGCACTAGACATCAGAGATGATGAATCCACTCATTAAGATCATGGTTCAGATTTGAGCTCCGAATATGATTTGAAAGATGATGAGCATGATGAACCACAACAGATGCCCAAGTGGGCACAAACCACCCTACAGGCAACAATTGACCTCGCGGGGGATCCAATAGACCAGAGGAGGATGAGGTCCCAGTTTGAGGATCGTCCTCATGCACTCACAACTACTGAACTAGTGATTCCCATGCATTGCTATATGGTTCTAGCTTCATACCCATATAATTATGCAGAGGCCGTAGGGAATCCCTTCTGGGAAGCCGCTATGCAGGAGGAGTACAACTCTCTCCTCGAGAACCCGACTTGGGATTTGGTTCCACTTCCTTCAAATAAGAAGTTTGTCATATGCATATGGGTTTACAGGACCAAGAAGGAAGTAGATGGATAGGTGAGAAGGTATAAGGAAATATTGGTTGCCAAAGGATTTCAGTAGATCCACATGATAGACTATGATGATACCTTTGCTCAAGTAAAAAGATGGAATCCATCTTATTGGTCCTTGCCATTGCAACAACCAAGGGGGTGGGAAGTTCAGTATATGGATGTGAAGAATTCCTTTCTTCTTGGAGATATCTTAGAGGATATTTACATGGAGCAACCACAGGGGTTCATACAGTACTCATCCTTAATATGCTAACTAAAAAAGTCACTTTGTGGCTTCAAGTAGGTGCCTAGAGCGTGGTATACGAAGATGGATGCTTATTTTCTTTCTCAACATTTTGTTAGATGTAAACCAGACATGAACATCTACATGCTAAGAACCCCAGATTCCTTGTTGATATTAGTTCTATATGTTGATGACCTCCTCATCACAATAAGTTTGGCCTCAACAATTGTGTTGATCAAAGAGATTCTGCATGACTAGTTTTCTATGATGGACATGGGTCCATTGTGTTGATGTATTTAGCATCGGATAGGTAATTCCACATTGGCTTGGTGTCTAACATGTGTTTTTGTTTGTAATGCATCTCAAAACCTTAGGAAGTTCACTTTATGAGTCAATAATTAAGTGAATGACCTTTTAGAATTAATGTGAGCTTAGTTAAGTTAAATGCCTAAGGTTTTGGCACTAGTAACTCAAGTGAGTTGATTAAATCCTAGTCTTTAGATCTAAAGTAAAGGGGAGATCTAATCTAATCCCATGATCACTTTATAGATCTGGGGTTTTGGATTTAGGGTTAACTCAACATTATAAAAGGTAACCTAAGTGAGAGGATGAGACACACATAAAGTAAATTGGAGCAAAGAGGTATTATTTGCTCATGTGCTTGCGCCACACACAGAGTGAGTAGATCTCATTAATTGGGTGAAGACCATTTCATCCAAGTGCGAATGGGAAGGGTCAGACGAAGGAGCAAGGGGCAACAAGGGAGATAACAACCAAGTAGGCTAGTATTTGTTGATTGTATTTTCCTCAGATGGGCCATTATCCCATGACGAGAGCCCAAGGATTTTATGAATAAAATCAACTRATATATGGTTTTCCCTTTGGGGTTTTTCCAGGGGTGTTTACCCAGATATCTCTTGCAATGTGTTTGGTTTCAGTTTTATGCTTCCGATGATTAATTCGTTAATAACCTRGCCGTGTTTTTAATTAATAAAGTGATTTTATTCAAAATTATTAGCCAGGTGTCGGGTTAAAGAGAAATTAACATGGTACTAGATCTTGGTGTCTGACGAAAACCAGATTTGTTGAGATCAATACTTGTTGCAACGTAGGAGATTTTAATTATTTTGTAGGTTGCAGGAAACATCAAGAGTTAAGAAAAATTAAAAAAAGAAGGAAAATTGCACCACTGTTGTACAAACTATACAATCGTYGTACAACATGTGGATTAGCAGTTGTAGAAGATCCGTACGTGAGTATTGTGCCATGGAGGTGGAGCTGCAACTAGTAAAGAAAGTGGACAAGAAAATATGTTGGAGGCAACAACAGATCGGGTTGATAACCATGAAAAATAGTGGCTTCAGACAACTAAAGTGATGGGCTGAGTCARCAACTGCCATTGTTGTGGAGAACTGAGCGAGTAAGAAGGGTGGAGGATCTGGAGAGAGTTTGTGTGAGCTATAGAGAAGTGATGACATGTGCAGATAAAGGGCAGTACATATTGGGCAAGTAAGGGTAAAAAACAACAAGGAAAATAGTTGTCGGTAGGTGGTGGCTGGGCACATGTGTTGTGCAATTGCTAAACAGAGGAAAAGACGATGGAGGAGTTGAGGTGATGGTTTCTCGGGCTGGAGGTTGAAGAGGATCCACCGTGGAGTAAGTTGCCAACAGTGTGAGATCCGACAACCACCACTACAACAAGACATGTGCTGGTTAATAGGCCACATGGAAGATTTGTTGGGCGGATGATTGGTGCTGAGGTCAAGAGGTGACAGTGAAGAACATCATGGAGTAGCCAGTGGGGGTTGTGAGGTAGGTTCCAGCCACAAAAATATCCATATGGGACAAGGAGTTGTCAACAGAAGAGTGTTGGTGCTCGGGCTCGCGGGTGATAAGAAGAGCTAGCAAAAAAAGGGCGTAGTCACCAGGTGAGGAATGATTGCTTTATCCATCGCAGTAGCTGCAGCCGCTAGGCAATGAGATGCCAATGAGGAAAACCAACCAGTATGTGGAGACAGTCATGGGCTCATCCACCAATACAGTAGGCAAGCCGCTGGATAGGGGCAGAGGTCTAAGCAGCCCCTGGGAAGATGGCAGAGGTCTGAGCAACCTCGAGTAGTAGGGCATATTTTCGAGCAACCCCTGACAATGGGTAGGAAATTAGGGAAGCCTTAGGTAGTGGACGGGAAAGCCAGTAAATGTTTAGAAAGGACTCGGGCAACCCAGAGAAGCCCCTGACAACAACAAAAGGTTGCAGGTAGCCCCGGGCAACTTCCGCCATGGGTCTGGGCAGCGGGTCCCATGCAGGGATCCAAGAAACCAAAATTTGTGTTAAGTTGTTATGCGAGCAAGAGAGTGGCAAAGAAAAAGTAGTAGCTAGCTCCGAAGGTTGAGCAACTTAGAGGGAGTCAGCCTTTAGTTTCAAGTGGGAAGGAGTAGCCTTCCAAGCCTTTCAAGGAGTCATGGTACGAGATGGCCATGTGGGATGCTCAGGAGCAGGAGGCTTCTAGGAGCATGATCGGAGGGAAGTCTTCGAAGAAGGGTCTGAGTGATATGATAGGGATAACTTTCATTTCATAAAGAGAAACCAATTAGGTGGATCGAAGAACAACCATGGTAGCATATTTGATAGCGAAAACCGAGCCACATCCAGGTGGTAGAAGTTCCTTCCTCGCTAAGAAGGGGTGTTGATGTATTTAGTAGCATACAAGTACTTCCACATTGGCTTAGTGTCTAGCATGTGGAATTCGTTCGTAATTCCTCTTAGAACCTTAGGACGTTCACTTTGTGAGTCAATAATTAAGTGAATGGTCTTTTAGAATTAATGTGAGCTTAGTTAAGTTAAATTCCTAAGTTTTTGGCATTGGTAACTTAAGTGAATTAATTAAATCCTAGCCATTATATCTAAAGTGAAGGGGAGATCTAATCTAAGCCCTTGATCACTTTAGAGATCTAGGGTTTTGGATTTAGGGTTAACTCAACGTTATAAAAGACAACCCAAGTAAGAGGATGAGACACACATAAAGTATATTGGAGCAAAGAGGGATTCTTTGCTCATGTGCTTGTGTCATACACAAAGTGAGGAGATCTCATTGATTGGGTGAAGAACAATTCATCCAAGTGTGAGTGGGAAGGGTCAGAGGAAGGAGCAAGGGGAAACAAGGGAGAAAATGACCAAGTAGGCTAGGCCATTTGTTGATTGTATTTTCTTGAGATGGGCCATTATCCCAGGATGGGAGCCCAAGGATTTTATGAATAAAATCAAATCAGATCTAGTTTTATCTTCAAGGTTTTTCCAGGGGTGTTTAATCAGATATCTTGTGCAATGTGATTGGTTTTAGTTTCATTCCTCCGCTAATTAATTCGTCGATAACCTACCTGTGATTTTAATTAATAAAGTGATTTTATTCGAAATTATTAGTCGGGTGCTGGGTTCAAGAGAAATTAATACACTGGATTTTTCCTTGGTCTCAAGATCAGTTAGGATGCTCCGGGCATCAAGTTATCTCATACTAAGTATGCCAATGATCTATTGGTTAGATTCCACATGACCAACTGCAAGTCGACAACCACACCCTTTCTTTTTGGGGTACATATTGAGGATGGTGGGGATACACCATTGGTGGACAACACCTTGTATCGATAGCTTGTGGGGAGCCTTCTATATCTCACCCACACTGATCCAGGTGGATATTGGTGGCCACCCACCTATTCCAACTGGCTCCTATTGACAGTTTTTAGTTCAACACGTTCTTTTGTAATTATTTATAATTGTGAATTCTACACTTCCGGGGTCATTTGAAGCCCTACATAGCTTCCAGGTGGAGATTGGTGGCCGCCCACAGAATCCAACTGGCTTATTTTGGAAGTTTTCATGTCAGTACATCTTTTTGTACTTCCAGGGTCGTTTTGGGGCCCTAAACAATGTTTTTTTGGCTTGCCATAGTCAAACTGTCAACAGAGTCAAAGTTTGATGGGATAATGTGTAGTTCTCGAAAAGACCTTTCCAACGAGGTATCACGCACCTAAAAGGGAGGTCGTATGAAAAAGTTACAACCCTAAGAAGTTGAGGTACCAACTTACCCATCGGGGCCCACATAACTTTTGGCATTTCATCTCCTAGGGTTAGGTTTTTGGATGTCTAGGGTTTTGGCATTCATGAGTAATGTTAAAAAGGCCTCTGGAACCTCATTGTAATCATTCTGCTCAGACGAATGCACGTAGCAACCACATCTCTTCTTAGAGATAACTACCACCATTCGAGCAAGTTGTTTCAGTTCTACAATTTTACAGTTTCAGCCTATTTTATTTATTCAATAGAAGTTATTGTTCACTGGATCTTTGTTGTTGTTCTCCGTATCTTTTTGTTATGGTATTCAATCTATTATTCATTTTGTTCCGCTCATAAATCCAGATCACACACCTAGCTAGATCTCTCATATGCAGTAGGGGAAGTTTCCAGCTACATGCAAGAGCCACATGAGCTTCACCGGAAGGCTGCCAAGTGCATCCTCAGATATGTTCAGGGAACCACTAGTTATGGGATCCACTATGAAGTAGGTTGTGCATTGGATCTCATGGTATTCACAGATTCTGATTGGGCTGACAATAACACGTATCACAATTCCACTTCTAGGTACATGCTTAGTTTGAGTTCCAGTCCCATCTGTTGGCTGAGAAAAAAAATCAACAATTGGTTTATCATCAACTGAGGCTAAGTACAAAGGGATGGTAATTTCACTATTCAGGAACTTTGGCTTAAGAACTTCCTCACTGAGCTTGGCATCCAGTTCCATCATCCGACTGCCATTTGGTGTGACAATTAGAGTACTCTCAAGTTTTGCAGAGACCGAGTGAAACAACAACGGACCAAACAAATTGAGATCCATATGCATCACATCAAAGAGATGGTACATGATAGGATCATCGATTTGCATTATTGTCCTTCTGCCGAATTGACTACAAACATCAGTCTTCAGTTAGTTACACCTTAGTTAGACTAGTGGAGTGGAGTCTTGCATGACAACCTCAGTGTTATCACCAAGAGTTGAAATTTATATCTTTTCATTGATAATGAAAAATATTTACACATACCAAAATAACAATATTGAATTTGCTTTATCTCGTATATATCTATATATAATTTTTCCAAGAAAAAAGATGTATTTATATTCAGGGAGAAAATAAATACAATTCTTTAGTGCTTATGTACAAAATTCCTCCATAAAAATTTGGTCATCAATACATGTCAATCATCAGCCTCGAAACTTCACCAAGGAAGATCTAGTAAAGGACTTTACTATCCATACAATCAAAGACTATGCCAAAAAGAACCTAAACAAAGGCCAAACAATTTAGAGATTATGATTCAAGAGTTGTTTGTGGGCCTGTAACCTCCCTTCTTCAAATTTTTGTAGGATGCACTGATTTTCTAGTAATAAAGAGCCTTCTTTAGAGAGTTTGTTTGTTGCCTGGTTTAGTTCTCTGTATATGTGAGAGAAGTCAATTTGAGCAAATAATCAGATATTTTCTAAATCTGATCTGCCTGAGGTCTCAAGAAGATGTTATGTAATTGAACAAAACCAAATAAACAATTAATGACAAAAGCAAAGTTACTAAAAACATGTAGAGAGGCATAACCTCAGTGAAAAACAAACTTTAAGAGAAAAAAAACAGTCATAAACTCACTATAATTGCTTGTTCCTCTCCCTACATTAGCTTTGAATTGAAAATATGTGATATGTATATGTATATATTTGTGTGTGTGTGTGTGTCTACACATGCGTGCGCGCGCGCACACACACACATATGTATATATATATATATACATGTGTGTGTGTGTGTGTGTGTGTGTGTGTGTGTGTGTGTGTGTGTGTGTGTGTGTGTGTGTGTGTGTGTGTAAGTATCAAGCTAACACATCTGAGGGAAAACCCCTGGGCACTTTCCCTCATTCTAAGGATGGTACCTTGGGTAAACCCTAGATTCTTCAAGGCTCATGACATGTTAGCAATATGGTTCAAATCCATTACAAAAACATACTCATTATGAGCTCAACATGTCACTTATGATAATAGAACCTAGGTGGGGAGGATAACACTCCATCTCACGGATATAATCTATTGACTCCATATATATATGTATGTATGTATGTATGTATGATATATTCCAAAGAAAAAAATGTATTTATGTTCAAGATGAAGATAAATATAGTCCTTAGGTGCAGATGCATGAATAAATCTATTTCTCTAATTGGAGAAACTTGTGACAATCGATAAAAAAGGATCATAAGACTCATCTATCCAAGTTATACACCACTCCAAAACTAGGTAGTGATCCTTGAAAAAGGTATTACAACATCTTAAAACCATTATCCTAAACTTACATATTACAAATTGAAAGTACAAATTTAAAGGTCAGATATCAAAAGTTGACTACGAGCCATTACTCGACCATCACTATATTCCTGAAGCATGTAATAATTCCCAGGTAACAAAAATCCTTCCTTCTTTAGAGAGTTTATTAGCTATTTGGTGTGACTCTCTATAGACACGTGTATAAAAAATCTGAGTGAAAAAGACCAGATATATTGCAAAGCTGATCAAATAGTGGCTCGAGACCAATGTTATGGAGTTGAACACTACCAGATAAATAGTTAATAACAAGATTGGAGTCAACGAAGACCTCCAGTGAATTAATTCTGAGGTGATGAGAAAATTTTAGTAATAAGCCATGAACTCACTAAAGTTATTTGTTCCCCTCCCCATATTTTCCTTTACATAGAAATATTTTTCTTTAGAAAAATGCAAGGTAAAAGCACTACCACAAAATGAATCATTGCACACCCTAGGAAAGGACTTGTCTATCCTTGATTTATCCACTATTTTGGGATGTTTTTGAACATAAGGAGTCTTCTAGTACGTAAGTAATCCCATGCATTGAGCCACCATTCTAAAGGATGGAACAAACTTATCTTCAAAAACTGATGATTTCCATGCTAACCAAATTCCCTAGAGATCTAGAAATGGAATTGTCAACTGCTTCAATTCTCTATTGTTGAACCAACCCGCAAAACATTCTTTAATCGAATCCCGAATCCATAGATTTGTAAAACTCAAATCTTGTTCTAATTCTCTCTAGACCCGTTGAAAATATGTACAAGTAAGAAGGAGGTGATGAGTAGTCTCTTCATTATTCTTGCAAAGTAGACATATCCTAGGTCCAAGTTTTTGCCTCTTCCTCATAATTTCCCAGGTAAGTACTTTGTTATTTAGTACAAGCCACATCAATAGGATGGATTTAGTTGGGGTCTTTACCTTCCAATGTTTTTCCCACCACCAAATATTACCCTATACCCTTGTGCCAAATAGAGCTTCATAGCCCAATTTTGTAGAATAATTACCTCATACCTCATTCTTGTTCCAAATGAGCTCATCTTCACATGGACTAATTCTTATGTGAGCATGTTGGAGAGAGTCTGTAAAATTAGTCTATTACAAAACCCAATCTCCAACCAAATTTAGATCTACAACACTAAACCATCCTTGAGACCAAATAGTAGAACACACAAGCACTGGTATAAGGTTTAGTGTTGCTTTACCAATCAAAAGTAAGTGTTGTATCAAATCATTTGTGAGGAATAATCTTCTGTCGCGATCCATGATTGCATCAACACCAACTATGACTTGTGAACCGCTATGAACTTTACATGCCAGGAAGTTTCTAATCACCGAAAAAGCCAATGTTATTGCTTTCCATTGATTGATGACATTCTGAATACTTTTCTTGTCTTTGATTATCTAGTCAAGGATTGTTCCAGGGAAAATATATTTTTGTATAAGTATCCTTCTCCACAAACTTTTCTTTGTGATAAAATTCCAACGATATGTTGCAGCCAAAGAAGTTCCAAACAGGTGAATGTCTTTCAGACCCCAACCTCCCAAAGACTTCGGAACAACAAGTCTTCTCCAGTTGACCCAATGTGTACCTTTGTAATAATTGTTGCCTTGCCATAAGAAATTGAAGCACAACTTCTTAATCTTTTCCATGATTCCTTTCAGGATGTGGGCAAGTGTGTGCCAATATACATGTATAGCTTCCAATACTGATTTAACCATAACCAAATAACTGTCTTTTGATATCCAATGATTACACCATTGTGCAATCCTCTTTTCCATCTTTCCTATAAGCCATAATCATTCATTTTCACATAATTATTTGGTTTCCATATGAAACCCATATATTTTATACTATCACTGTAATCTAAGGACTAGAAATGTAGATACCTTCCTATCATTGCCTCATTACCATCAACAAAATTTAAAGGGTAAAGAGCATATTTGACCTCATTAAATACCATTCTTGTTGCTTTCTTATAAAGTGTTAGAATGTCACTATAAACATTGAGTTCTCTTTCTGAGCCAAAACATAAAAGTAACACATCATGTACAAATAAGAGGTGACTAACACTTTTAGACCTGCCAACCCTAATACCTTTCACAAGTCTCTTTCTCTTAGCTTCAGTCAGGGCTCGACTTAGTCCTTCGGCTACATGTAGAAATAAGTAGGGTGAGAGTGGACATCCTTGCCACAATCCCCTCGATGGCTTGAATAATTCTGAGGTAGCACCATGTATAAGGACAACAAAATAAACAAAGTAATGCAGGTGGTCCGAAAATCCTTAGATGTAAAATTATTTCTTAAATACACATAAACATTCGACCAGATTATGAAAATGAAGATCCTCTTTGACTATTTGCAAATAGCATGTGAAAGCACTTCTTTATCCATAAACTTCATCAACTGATAAATATAACTTGTGGAAATAAGAATTTTGAAATGAAGTAAAGTAAGATCAATAGCAATTCAAATGGAAAATAAAAAAAATTGTTAATGGAGTTCACCCATCTTGGGCTACGTCTCTGGGTCCCTTTTCAAACAGTGAGACCGCTCTTTAATGTTCAAATGCCAAAATTACAATGAATGGACTTACAAATACCAAGTTTTTGAAGACACCCTTCAAGCCTGCTACTCAATCCCCAAAATAGAGGTCACCACTGAATTCCTCTCGAAATTATGAGAAAAATGAGTATAAACTTAACTATGTTCTGAATAGGTGCTTAAAGACCCCCTTTTGCACTCATAACAAGACTATGAGTCTCATACATGACAAACTGGACCAAGACTTTCATACATAGAAATGACATCACCATCATATTCCTCTTGAAATTGTGATAAAAATGAGTATAGACACTCTATACTTTTCTCAAAGAACTCAATAACATGCAAAACGAGACAAATCCAACATATGAACACCTCTTGCACGCAAACGGAGAAAAATTCTCTAACTGGCATGGAAATCTATGTAGGGTTCTCTTGGCATGAATTCTCATGTCCTGTACTCCGTCCGATGCTAGGTTTATATAGGGCAAGGTTGGGGGGTCGAACCCCACCCAACTCCATTTCTTCCCGTACGACATTAAACTGGGATTAAATATAATATTATGTGTTAGTTATAACAAGCACAAGCTGTGGCGCATTGGTAGGTTAGAATATTTCTTGGAATATTCTCTTGGAGGTCATGGGTTCGATTCCCATTTGACCCAACAAACTTTATGCTCTTTAGCCATTATTGGCCAATCAGAGAGTGCCACGTGGCACTCTCTCGTTGGTCCACATGTTGTACGAATTTGCCACCTCACTACCAACTGTGCATACAAATTTGACATGTCCCTTGACTAGATTTCCATGTCACCTTGCTGACTGTACCTTCCACATCATTGTACATATGCCATGTCATTCATACGGATGACACGTGGCATATTTTTACTGGTCCATATGTGTGTCCAAAAATGAGTGACACGCGACAACCTCTTGTGCTGTCACGTCATCTTGCTGATGTTAGCATGACATCATCCTGACAACGATATGGATGGCCACGTGGCAACCTATGTGTTTTTCACGTGGCACCCCCATTTTGCATGTTTTTTCCAAACTTTAAATGACCATAACTTTCTCATACGAACTCTGTTTGAGGCAATGTTTGCACTGTTGGAAAGCTATCACCGAGCTCTACACAATGGATTCATTTTCAAGAGAATTTGAGAAAATTATTTTTTGAGCATTCTTGGATCCTCTTGGATCTCTTAGAGCGTTCCAGATCCTCTTGGATCACACCTCCCCACTGAAGATCTTTTGGACCTCCAAAAGTATGGATCATTCAGAAATGAAGTAAGGATACTTTTGCCTCACTTGTCTAGTATCATCCATCCTTCCTGCTTGGATAACGAGCACCCGACTCACCATAACAATAATAACGAAGACTGAAACAACATTGCTGACTAAGTTAACCATTCCCTTAAATTCACAAGCTTCGCCATTCATTGTTGGAGTAGCTAACCATACTCCATTGATTAGTAATAAAATGAAGAACAAAACTGAATATATAGATGTGAAAGATAATGAACCATCAACATATTTTCCCTTCTTAACAGGAACAACACCGACCAAAGGACATGTTTTACTTTTAACCGTAGGTTGTAAATCTGGATCCTGGATACTAGCATTAACTAGCATTTTCACGTGCCAAGTAGTAACAATTGTCAAATTAGTCTTCATCTGATGAGCTCTCACAATGAACTCAATCCCATCCTTGAAGAGATGGTACTTGTTATGTTCCTTGTAGAAAAATGGCCTTCATGTCATACAAGTATGGACTTTCCAAATCCGTCCCGCAAATGTCAAGTGGAACCACGTCTAACTCTACCTCATCAATGAAACTGGATGTGATCTCAAACTGTAACTTGCAATTCTTAGTTACCTGTACCTGAGCATTATCACAAATCCATCCCAAAGGATACGGTCTCGGATGAGGCCTAGTTTCCAATCCCAAACTTTGAACAACTTGCTCTGAAATAAGATTTACTTGTGATCCACTATCAACAAATGTATCAATCTTAGTGTGCTTTGAAATAACTCGTAAATGAAACATGTCTTTTCTTTGCCTTCTATCGTGTATTGCATTATTCTTTGTAGAAGAAGTATGCGAATTGAAACTTGCAACATAATATTTACCTTTCATGCCCATAGCTATAACCTTAGTTTCATCCTCAGAATCTGATCCAAGATCCTGAACTATGGTCATGGCCTTCTTTTTACCCTTCCTAGGCTGAGACCACTTTGGTTTCAATTCTAGATGCAACTTCCAACAATGCTTCTCATCATGTCCTTTCTTCTCATAGTGAGAACATGTAGGTTTCTTTTTTTCATCCTTCTTCATTGTAGTTGTCTTCTTACTCTTCCTTTTTCCCCTCAACTGCTCCTCAGATTCATGTGGCTCCTTTGACTCATCCTCAACACATTTTTCTTTGCTGGCTTCAAGATGAGTAGCTTGTACTGATACTTCGTCAATATTAGTAGGATTAAACATCAATATAATGTGTCGAATATATGAGTGCATACCACCAGGGTGTAGTTTCATTTTGCTTTTGTACGTTTGTAGCACTTTAGAATAGTAAAGAAGGTGCTGTGCACATAATTGTAAACAAAGTGTAGTATGAAGTATAGATGCATGGTGTTGATATGGAAAGAACAAAGAAAGATGCTATATAAGTCTCAAGAGAGACCATAATATGTATATTCACTCTTTTTTGCTGAATATAAAGTTTTTTCTTGCTCGGAAAAAGAAGAAGATGCAGAATGACACAATATAACACAAACATGATGCAAACCAAAACCACATTGATTTTTTCCAGCATTGATAATAATGACACAATCTTTGATTGAATACAATGTAAAAAACAAATCACAAAAGCACGATGCACGCTTGCAAAAAAACGTCAACAGGGGGTTTGAGGGCTACAGACACAAATCAACAATGCTACTACCTTGTATTATAGTAGTGACAACTGATGATAAGCATAAAGTTATGACACAATTTGAGTAGCTTAAAGTCACACACAAAAAATATTTTGACGAATTAATATCATATATGCATAATATTACAATAACTTATATCGTAATCCAAAACTTATGACAAATGATAATATCTATCAATTAACAATTTAAAAGCAAAATTTTGACTTATATTTCATTATGTTCAAAACTTATAATGGTATACTCACTATTCTACCCTAATACCAATCTATATATAAACTAACATATCGACTATATACTAACGACTAAAATTTTGACCTTAATATTAACTAACATCATATAATTCGAAATCTAGGTTGAAAATTGGTTCAAAATAATTATGGACTTGAATTAGTACCCATAGAATATTAGTGGAAAACTATAGTGAAAATTTTGGGCTCATATTATAGTGACTCCACATGGACCACATAATATTTGATATATTTATGTTTGTTGTATTTTTTCCAACCTTGATAATCAAAGAAATATTAAGTAAGAGGGCACATGGTTTTGGGATAGGGAGGTCTCTTCATTAGACCATGGACCCTAGATTTCAACTCAACCATGATGATTTCCACTACAATTCTAATGTGATTAAGATTACTAAAGCTCTCCATCCACTTGTGGATTTTCTTAGTTCAAGAAGGAATTGGACATGCACTAGGCAAAATGCCTAAGTCTAACATAAATGAAGGCCAAAAGGGAACTATCACCTATGCTCGAATTGAGTCATGACCCACTAGATAAGATAGTCCTAGAATGGGAGAATTCTCGATGGATTTAGGTACTTGATTATGAGAGCATGAATTTTCAATGCGGGTCAACAAACAAACCATTTGTGATAATAGTATCCAAAAGTCTCGATCCCTTGGGGGGAAAAGTTTACAACTATAACTCCAAAGTACAACATTTGCTAGAATTAACAAAATAAAAAATAAAAATAAAAATAAAAAAGCAACATGCTAACCAATTAAGACCAACAACATTAATTGAGGTAGCCAACCCTAAATCAACAACATCGATTCATGGATCCAAACCTCTCTTTAAGGTTGGTAATGTGGACATGGCTTCAATGCCCCCCCTTCTATGTAGATAGTCACATTCAAAAATCCCTTCAATGGGATGAAGAGGTATCATGAATTAAACCATCTAAATTTAGAAAATGAAACAATGTCTTGGTCTAATTCATATGCAACATGGGGTCTGAAGTTAATTGCCCGTCCATCAATTGTAAACTTCTTGTAGAATGGAAAAACATTTAAAAGAAAGAAGAAGAGAAGAAAGAAAAACTCATTGTATAACAAAACACTTTAAAAACCCAATATATATCTATAAAAGTTATAAACTACATATCTTATTTAAATCCAACATTACTCATAATCTTCATTTAGACACAAAGTTATAAACTTGAATGCTAAACTCCAATTCTGAAATAAACAAAATTACTCAATTGTCCCCTCCCCCTTAGTATGCACAATTTTGTTTAAGGAGAATTATAAATAAACTTAAAGAAATTAAAAGAATTAATAATTTTATTTTCCCATTTTTCAGAATCTTTATCCAATAATTTTTATCATATAAATCTTAACTCCAACACTTTCTTTTATCATTATTTGAATTTTATTTGTCTTTGACAATGAATGGAGTGTCTACTCATAACATTAGAAATTTCGAAATTTTACACAATATATCTCCAAAATAAGCTAATTTAATGTCCTTGTTATAACATTTTTATGAAATTTACGAGTTCTGTGTAGGAGAGACGCCTTGTCAGCAAAACTATAATATCTGACGTGGCAATTCATTGCCAACACGACTCACAACGAGGGTCGTCAAGCATTGGTGGCTTTCCTCTAATAAACGAAGATAGGTTTAGGGTTTCAACAAAGCAGAGGAAGACAGTGTACTCTGAGATCACACCGAGGAGAGAACATAGGCGGCGAGATCCCTGAGGAGGGCGGAGCCGAATACCATTAGCAATGGCGGACGCTAAAGCCGTTACAGTCAGAACTCGCAAGTTCATGACTAACAGGCTTTTATCAAGGAAGCAATTTGTAAGTATTTGGGTGCCCTTTTGTTTCGACGAAACTGTTACTTGGGTATTGCTTTCGATCCATTGGGTGCCTGAATATTAATTTTCTTCCCTTTAATGTCGCATGTCACAGGTGATTGATGTTCTTCATCCTGGAAGGCCAAATGTATCTAAGGTAAGCAGATCGATTGTAGTCATATTCTGGGTCTCGTGATGAATAAAATTTATGCATTGCGACGCATGGATTTCAAGATTTGTTTTTTGGGTGGGTGTTTATGGTATAGTTTTGAGGTCAACGGAGTCGTTGGATGTTTGGGTATTGAATTTGGGTTCCGTTTTTCTTGAAGGCCGAGCTGAAGGAGAAGCTCGCGAAGCTGTATGAGGTCAGAGATCCACAGACAATCTTTGTCTTTGGGTTCAGAACCCAATTCGGAGGTGGAAAATCTTCGGGGTTTGGGTTGATTTATGACAGCTTGGAGCATGCCAAGAAATATGAACCCACGTACAGGCTTATCAGGGTAAGTTTCATGCATTTTTTTTTCTGTGATCTAATAGTGGGCAGTCGTTCGGGCTTCTATTGTTTTATGGTGTAACCCTCATTCAGATGCCGTAGACACGGAGTTCTCATAAGAATTTCAAGGTTAAAGTAGGTCATTCTTTTAGATGCAAAAATTTCAACAATACCCAAGAATGGCTGCTATGCGATGTTTATTATGTTCCCGGCCATGGATCGACCTTGGAGCTCTAATCATACACGTACATAGAATCTCAAATTTGATAATTTTAATTTATACCCTTTTTTTCGGAAATTTCCTTGAGAAACATGACCAGAGGGGTAAGTAGTCTGTAAACAATCGCGTGAGACTTGCACGAGGCCTTGTTCCTTGGAGACTCATGCA
>JASDQU010105275.1:0-17969 GCA_032191745.1 Picea mariana
CAACAATGCTTCAAGAATTGTATATCCCTAATGTACTTTGAATATATTCCTCTTAATCCAAAATTGTAAATTCCTCTAAAATAGAGCTGGTAGTCCTGATACACCTTGAATATAATCCTCTTAGTCTTAATCCAAAAAAAATTAATACCTATATTATAGAACCACCATCCATATTTATTTCCTTCACATCCATGGGTTGATCTACATTAGTTTGCACCATCCCAAGCTCTCATTCCTCTGTCGGGAATTTTTTCAATTCTCCCTTTGCAACCACTCTAAGAGGTGACAAGAGAAAGATCACAATTACAACAGCCATGATCTTAAACCTAATGGGGGGGGAAAAGATCGAATGGTTTTCTACAGTGATAACAGTGAAAGAAAACACAATCGGGGCCAAGGCTATGTAAAGATATGTATAAAAATGTCTCTCTTCATTTTTCTCTATGACTAATTTTATCAAGTGTGCCATGAACACGGATCGGAAGCTTATCAGACATGGCAACCATCTAATGAGAAAATTAAGGAGCGAGGATTGTTACCATAAGATGCATGGTAGATCTAAGTAAAAACAAGTCCACTCAATCTTACAAATCTCCTGAGAATCCCGAACACCATCTCTATTTTGTGAGGGAAGTCTTTCATAGTAGTTATCATAGCTACGATGTATGTGAATCCTTAGTCTATCGAATTAAACTAAAAGTGGTACCACTGCCATGAGAGTTCTATGAAATCCCTATCTAATCCCAAAACATTTTTTTCATAAACATTGATACTTTGACACACATGCTACATGCTATCACTACCCAAACATGGTAGGGTGTCCAATGACCAAATGTTCCAAAATGTTAGAAAATAGATAAGATTATAACTCAAATATTTTTTTTTTTCTAAATGATGTTATGTAAATAAGATTATAACTCAAATTTTTCTTCTAGCTCTACACTTTCTTTGATTTTTGAAGTGACATTATGGAGATTCTATGTGTTATCAATTATGTCTCACATTACTTTTATCTATTAACATGTATTTTGAGTTTAACATTTATTTTGAGCTAAATGTATTCTGAATGTCACATATATTAAAATAAGATTTATTGATATTTCTTGTAGCATTTTTGCAAAAGAGACAAAAACATAGTAAAAATACAAGAGAACCATATATATTGTTTTCATATTTGATAACATTAAAAACATTTATATACATGTGGGGAAGGAGACACAAATATGTGGTAGGATCACTCATTAATAAATGATTGGTGTTCAACTCAAATTCTATTTAGATATTAGATTTTAGAGACTCCACATTGTTCGTTCTCTTCATCTCTACAATGGTCGTCTTTGGTTTGGTATTTTGCATAGATATCTCCTTTGTAAAAATCCTTGGTTCTCATCACAAGCCACCCACAAATGATAGAACCCACAATAGACACTATGGTCATTATGATAAACATCTCATGAAAACAACTCACTCCTATGCACGTGAGCTCATTCCGGTGTGGTGCAAGAACAGGTGAAGACGCTCTAATCAAATCTAGGGCCAACTTCTGTATCTTTTAACTTCAAAGTCATATAGATATCCTGTAACTCTTACAGATAAAATGTAAGTCCAAAGTGGGCTAGCAGAACCTACTAAGTTATATAAAGTGGAATAATGTTTCAACCCAAAGAGCTCGGAAATTATGGCAAAAATGACTAGCCATTGAGCTCCGAAGAAAAAACCCATTACAATGGAAGCCACATATAGAGAACCTGGAATTGCAAATTCTATGAAGAGGTGGCCTACACATGAAATAGCTAAAACAGTTGTTAGAAGTAGAGGCCTAGGAAAATTGTATTTTTTTAACAAAAACTAGGATAAGAAACCCGCAACCACTCTACCCAAGAAATTCCAAATACTAATAAAAGAAATGAATGTGCTTACATCCACTAGTGAGAATCCAAGGGCAGCCCCAATCTAAGCCATGTTGTCTATGGCAGTGAGAGCTTCCCCAATGCCACATATTTCCCCCCTGAAAAGAATCCACATATCTAGACTCAACAATGCTTGAAGAATTGTGTAATTTTCACCTCTCACGGGAGCCTTGATATACATTGAATCTATTCCTCTTCACCTCCCCCACTAATTTAGATCTGGGAGCCCTAATACACTGAATATAATCCTCTTATTCTTAATACAAATTTTTTTAATACCTCTATTATAGAACCACCATTTGACTTTGTTTCCCTGACATCCTTGGGATGATGTACATTAGTTTGCACCAACTCAAGGTCCTACTTATTTGCCTGGAATTTGTTAAATTCTTCATTTGCAACCACTCTAAGAGGTGCCAAGAGAAAATTTGCAATTACAATAGCCATGATTTTAAATCCAATGGGATGAAACCTTGAATCATTTTATACAATGATAACAATTAAAATAAAACTAGACAAGGTCAAGGATACGTAAACATATGTATAAAAATATATCTCTTTATTTTTCCCTGACACTGATTTTATCAGGTGTACCATGAACATGGATCTAAAACTTATCAAACATGGAAACAGTCCAATAAGGAAAATCAAGGAGCGGGGATTATTAACATAAGATCCATGGTACATCTAAGTAAAAACAAATCCACTCAATCCTGCAAATTCATTGAGAAGCCCCAACACCATCCCTCTATTGTGAGGTAATTTTWTCAYSCTTTTTATCATAGCTATGATGTTGRTGAAGGTMTCRAAATTAGATYCTACTATTATGTACATAAACATAAKATTTTTATGTACWRAAACATAASCCATTTTTATGGGTAGAAATGGAGMATGTGATAGTGAGCCACACCATCATGAATCCAASRWTATTCATTACTCCACCCATTGAAAGCACCACCCATTGAGGAATAAATGTGTACACCATGCTAGATAGCATTCCTACATTGGATCCCAGATCCTTAAACAATCCCAACGTATATATTATTTGTTGATCATAATGTAGATCTATTTTTATTACAAGAGAATACATGTAAAATATATATGCAACCCCCTGTGAATGTCATTATTAAAAAACAAACCACATGCTATTAGTCACCATCATTGTGAAAAATATTGTTTCCTTCGAGCCCACGATGACAAAAATATTTACAGAATACCAGATTCAATATATCAACGAAAGAATGCAGATGAAGAAGCTGTGAGACTCCCAAAATCCTAACTTCACTCGAATAAAATTTTATTGCTAATGGATTTACTAACCCCACTATATATAGAATCCATGAGTCTGTATAAGAATTTTTTAGTATGAAATCATAAAAACATGTCATGACATGCAATGGAGGAAGATGGTGTATTCAGTGTTATCATTATCTACAAAAAGAAACACATTCACTCATCTCCTCCTCACCACTGAGATTCATGAAAAACATATCACCATTGTGTTCTTCCCTCTCACAATTGAGTTTCTACGCATGTCATCTTGGTGTTCCCTCTCATAGTCATATTTATATGCATGTATGTGAATCCTCGATCTATCGAATTAATCTAAAAGAGGTACTAGCATCGTGAGAGTTTTATGAAATCCCTAGCTAATAAAAAAAACTAAATTTTAGAAAAAAAACTAACACTTTCACACACATGTTGCATGAAATCACTGCACAAGTAGAGCAAGGTGTCCACTAATCATTATAATAGTATTTAACAACCAAATGTTTTGAAATGTTAGAAAGTTGATAAGATTATAACTCAAATTTTACCTTTTTTGTAGGTGACGTTATGCAAATCATAAGATTATAATTCAAATTTTACTTCTAGCTCTAAGATTTGTTATGCATATAAGATTATAACTCAATTTTTACTTCCATCTCTAAACTTTCTTCCATTTTCAAAGTGACATTATTAGATTCTATGCACTAGCTATTATGTTTTTATCTACATTACTTTTATCTATTGACATGTATTTTGAGTCGAACATGTATTTTGAGCCAAATCTATTTTCAATGTCACATGTCCCATGCATTGTGAGAAGAATATATTAACGTTTTTTTTTATTCAAATAAAAATTATTATCACATATCACATGTATTGTAAGCAAAATGTATTAACTTTTATAAAATTTTAATTAATTTAAGATTTATTGATATTTCCTATAACAGTTTGATAAAAGAGATAAAAACATGGTAACATTAGGAGAGATCCATATGTTGTTTTCATATTGATAGCATTAAATAAATTTATATACATGTAGGGAAAGGACACAAAAATATGTCTACAAGATCACTCGTTAATAAATAATTGAATGTTCCACTCAAATTCTATCTATATTTTAGATTTTAGAGACTCATGGTTATTCTCCTCATCTCTACAGTGGTCGTTTTTTGTTTGGTATTTGGCATACCTTTGTAATATCCTTGGTTCTCATCATAATCCACCCATAGATGATGGAGCACACAATAGACATGATGGTAGTTGTGATAAACATCTCATGAAAACAACTTACTCATATGCACATGAGTTCATTCTCGTGTGGTGCAGATGTAGGCGAGGAGGCTCTAATCCAATCCAACGCTAGGTTCTATTGTTTTTTATCTTCCAAGTCACAAATATATCCTACAAATCTTCAAGTGAAAATGTATGTTCCAAGGGGTTTAGAAGAACCTACTAAGTTATATAATGTGGAGTAATGTTTCAACCCAAATAGCTCGAAGATTATGGAAAAAATCATTGGCATTTAGGCTTCAAAGCATAAACCTATTACAATGGATGCCACATAGAGAGAACTTGGAATTGGAAATGCTATGAAGAGGTGGCCTACACATGAAATCACTAAAATAGTTTTTAGAATGAGAGGTTTGGGGAAATTGTAATATTTTAATAAAAACTTGGATAAGAATCTGACAACCACTCTAGCCAAGAAGTTCTAGATACTTATGAGAGATGCAAATGTGTTCACATCCACTAGCGAGAATCCAAGGTCATCCCCATTCTCACCCATCTTGTCTATCACCCTGAGAGTTTCCCCAATGCCACAAATTACCACCATGCATATAATCCACATGTCTAAGCTCAACAATTCTTGAAGAATTGTGTATCCTTAATATACTTTGAATATATTCCTCTTAATCACACACGGGAATCACTATGAGCCCAGGGTTTAGGGTTCTTCAGCTGCTCTGAGCCGTGTTTTCACAACGCCTACCCCACTGGGGCTCATGTCTCGTGGGGAGGGGGGTCCGAATGGCGCCTCCTACAGCCAAGCCACGACGAATGGAAATGTTGTAGAAGGTACGAAACAGTTGACCTTTGAGCCGCCACCAAATTTGCACTCGAAACGTTTGGCGGAAGGAACCTTCAAGGATTGGGAGATGGACATCGATCCAGAGAAAGAGACTACCCCATCTACTGCGTCAACTCCATGAATGCCAGGTAAATGTATCCCACAAGTGCCACAGGCCCACAAATATGTTATCAGCTCACCACACATAGAAGAGCAAAAACAATATATGAGAGACTATGCCCTGGTGGGAAAATTCCTAGGGCTATGGCCTTCTTAGCATGATCTGGTCAAATGGATACAATATTGTTGGAAGACAAAAGGTCACTATGAGCTACAAATGGGCTCCAAGGGGTTCTTCACAATCATCCTCCACAACCTTGAGGATCGCAACCGCATCTTTGATGGGGGGGCGTACTTCTACAACTCAGTGGGGCTCTTCTTAAGATTCTAGACAGAGAAGTTCATCCCTAAAAAGGAGTACTTTGCCCATGCACCTGTATGGATTAGATTGTACTATCTCCCCCAAGATTTCTGGCTGGAGGAGGTCCTGGCCGGCATAGGCAACACCATCGGCATCTATGTTAATTCTTATGAAGCCACCAAACAGAGGCGCTACACCTCTTATGCGTGAATCTGTGTGTACCTGAACATAGCCAAGCCGCTCCCAGGATCCATCATACTGGAATATCATGACGAGGACTGGACCCAAACCATCGACTACGAACACATTCTGTTCCGATGCCGAAAATGCCACGAACATGGTCATCTTTTCAGAGAGTTCCCTCTCAATACGGCTCACAAAGAAGATAACCCAGAAAGTGGCAAAGACAAGGACGGTTTTACTCAACCAGCAGGGAAAAGAAGACAAGGAGGAAGAAAGCAACCAGACCAAGTAAGTTCATGACGAGGACTGGACCCAAACCATCGACTACGAACACATTCTGTTCCGATGCCGAAAATGCCACGAACATGGTCATCTTTTCAGAGAGTTCCCTCTCAATACGGCTCACAAAGAAGATAACCCAGAAAGTGGCAAAGACAAGGACGGTTTTACTCAACCAGCAGGGAAAAGAAGACAAGGAGGAAGAAAGCAACCAGACCAAGTAAGTAAAGATCCCTCAACTAGTAATAAATTTGCAATTCTACAAGATCAACTAGAGAACCCCACAACCTTTATACACCCCAATGAACCACTTCCGGATAATGTCCCCCAATCTACCAGACAAGGGGATGAACGGTCCCCACAGGGTAAGGAGTCAGATCTCACCCCCCTAGACATGGCTCAAGACTTGCAAGACTTTCTGGAGACAGAGGACGAGGATGCAGAAATGGAGCTGGAGGAGAAATAACTAGCCGGGGTGGATCTGGAGCACCTCGAGCATGCCTACAGGCATCAAAAACTTTACACCATACCCAGGGATCAATTACGGAAGGTGCACAAGGTCTTTCTCAACTCCTCAGCTGGGTCCTCAGCTTGAGCTAGCAAAGGTCTGGGAATACAGGGCAGTCAGTCAAAAAACCTAAGTAAATCTTAGAAAGACGAAAAGAAAAGAGGGAGGAAATCCACCAATAAGCTTATACAAGAAATAGACCACTTTATCGTAAACTCAGGGAAAATCCACCTGATCTCGGATAGCTTCCCCCCTCTCCCTACCCCCCCATCATCATGAAGATCATCTCATGGAATATCAGAGGCCTCAATGGATGTAGCAAGCAAAAATTGCTATAGGATCTGATCTTTGCGGAAAAACCTAACATAGTACTTTTGCAGGAAACAAAATGCACCTCAGAAGACGTCGACAGGCTACTTCCCTATTGTTGGAAGCAAGGGGAAGTAGTTTCAACTGCAGCCACAGGTACAGCTAGAGGATTGGCTATCCTCTGGAACACCAACTTAGTGCTGCTGGAAAACTTTCTCGCTACCAGATGGTCCATTATGGCAGATTATAGGCTTATTGGCTCAAACAAGCCAGGACACCTGACCAATGTCTACGGCCCGGTTAGCCCAAAGGAGAAGCAGGCCTTCCTCAGGAACCTAGATTACTTATCTAGTCTAACACAGCATAACAGATGGATTTTTGGTGGAGATTTCAATATCATTCGTAGCCTGGAGGAGAAAAAAGGAGGATCGAGACGACTGGATCGAGACTCCAGTGACTTCAAAAGCCTCATAGATAACCTTCACCTTATTGACCTAGAAACCATTAATGGCATTCACACTTGGACAAATAGAAGAATCAAAATACACCAAATCGCTTGCAAACTAGATCGATTCCTCATCTTCGACTCCCTTATGATGGAAGGAACGGCTCTGGAAGCTACCATCTTGAATTTCTCTAGCTCAGATCACTAGCCTATACAGTTATGGTTGGATGTGCCAGCCACACCTGGAAAGAAACCCTTCAGGTTTGAACAGTTCTGGCTCGACCATCCCGATTTCCAAGCAAAAATCCAAGACTGGTGGAGGGAGGCAGAGGTCTCTCACGGCTCCAAAATGTATAGATTTCAACAAAAGTTAAAGAACCTCAAACAACTTCTCAAACTCTGGAATAAGCAAACCTTTGGCAATATCTTTGATTCCCAAAAGTAGCTGTCAAAACAAATGGGCGAGATTCAAAACCAGATTAGGATGCAGGGGCTAACGAACGAGCTAAAAGCCCAGGAAGTAAAAGTAAATCAACAGCTAGAGGCACTACCAAATTCTTTCACAAAACTGTCATCCACAGAACGCAATACCAAATTCTTTCACAAAACTGTCATCCACAGAAGGCACTCTAATAAGATCACACGTCTCATCTCTGCAGACGGGGAGACCATTCATTCCCACGAAGACATGGAAATGACCTTGATCGACTACTACCAAGATCCCCTCACGGAACCACTCCCGGATAGATATGAGGCCATTACTAAGGTTACGCAGCATGTGCCCTCCCTCGTTACCCAGGAGCAAAACTCAGCCCTGCTTCGACCCATTACAATCGAGGAAGTGGATCAAGCACTTTAGGACACCCCCAAATGCAAGGCTCCTGGACCTGATGGCTTCACCAGCGATTTTTTCCACCATTGCTGGCCGATGATCAGGGTAGAGGTTTGGGAAATTATTGAAGACTCTAGAGCCACCGGGCAAGTCCTCCAGGCTCTTAATGTGACTTTCCTCACCCTAGTACCCAAAGAGGGGCAGGCACACCACCCCAAGCAGTTTATACCCATAGCTCTCTGCAATGTCATCTACAAACTCCTAACAAAAGTGATTGCCAAGAGACTCAAGCCTATCTTACCGACAATCATATCCCCAGAGAAATTAGGCTATGTTGAAGGCAGACAAATCCTGGATAGTGTCATCCTAGCCCATGAAGTGATCCACTCTCTGCAGAAGACCAAAACACTAGGTATTCTCCTCAAATTAGACCTCTCTAAAGCCTTTGACAAGATAAGCTGGGAATATATGTGGGCAATGCTCCTAGCTTTTGGTTTTGATCAGCGTTGGGTGACTTGGATTCTAAATCTAACCTCCTTGGCTTTCTTCTCCATTCTTATCAATGGTGTTCCCTCTCGACCCTTCTCCCCCTCAAGAGGAATTAGACAGGGAGATCCTCTTTACCCTTTCCTCTTCATCATTATGGCTGAAGGTCTTAGTCGTTCCATCCATGCAGCAGTTGAAAGAAACCTACTGATAGGCCTCCCCTTGCATGGCATTTCCCCTCCTATCTCACACAGTCAATTTGTGGATGACACGCTTCTGATGGGCACCCCAACTTTCTGCAAAGCCAACTCTCTTCTAGCGATCCTCCAGACCTTCTCGGACGCCTCGGGTTTGGACTGCAACAAGGATAAGTCCCAAATCTTTTTCTTCAATACGGCACCTCTGATTCAGTGCCATATCTCTGATATCCTAGGTTTCAATAGAAGCTCCCTTCCGTCCAAATACCTTGGCATTCCCCTGATTGACAATGCCCTCTGGAACTCCTCTTGGGAACATCTATCATCCTCCTTTACCAAGAGGCTTTCTTCCCAGTCTTAAACCTTCCCAGTCATCTCTGAGTTGTTCTTCAAGCCCTTCCTGTCTACACCTTCTCTATGCTGGCTACCCCAAATTTCGTTCTCACAACCATTAAAAGCTTACAAAGAAACTTCATCTGGCAAGGCCTCAACTCAGGGAAGAAAATAGCGCTGGTTAGCTGGGACAAACTCTGCCGACCCAAAGTGCAAGGTAGCTTGGGATTACGGGAGCCCCTCATGATGAACAAAGTTCTAAGCACCAAAATTTGGTGGCGGTGGCTAAAAAACCCCAAGGACCTCTAGGACAAACTTTGGAGGAAGAAATATGCACCAAATGTGGCGGAAAAGAACCTAATTTGATGGAATGGGGACAACCCAGGCTCCTTAATCTGGACAGCGGCTAAGCAGAACAGACAGCTGGTGACTCGACATGCCTTCTGGGAAATCAGAAATGGAGAAACAACTCTTTTCTGGAAAGATTCCTGGCAACAATGGCCAGTTTTGGACAATGAGGATTGGGCGAGGGACATATAAACCCAAGCTACACTTGCGGGCCTAACAAGAGTAGCTGACTACTGGCAGGACAATCCCCCAGAAGACACTTGGCGATGCTGGCACCTGGACAGGGAACGGATTAATGTGGACGCACATGTGGTCCTGGTACCCTGGCAAGAGAAACTGGCCAAGCAGAAAATTCCCAAAATTGCAGGAGAGGATATCCTTCATTGGGGGTACTAGCCATGGGGCACCTATAGTACATAGGAAGCCTATCAGATCAAAACTCAAGTAGACCCCCTCCCTACAAGGAAAGTTTGGCAAAAAATCTAGAATCNCGAAACCATGAATCATCTCCTCAACTCTTTCCCTTACACTGCTCAAATTTGGGATCAAGTGGCGCTTATCATGCGCACATCGAATCACCATAGAGATAGTATCATCAACACCATTACGGATTGGAGGGACCAGGATTTCCATTCTCCCCTCCTCAATCGTATTTGGCAATTACTTCCAAGCTTCATCCTTTGGAAAACTTGGAAAGAAAGGAATAGAAGGCTTTTCAGAAATGTCTCCCTCCCATGGCAACACTGCTAGAATCAATGCCGCTGCAATATCATGGAAACTCTCAGCCTTCAGCAGTGGACCGACGAAGACTTGCTTAGCACTCCCTCCAAACTCCCAATCCTTTATCATTGGAAGCCTCTTCCTTCTCATCACGCTCTCCCCCCCTCTTCTCTTTCACACCCTCTCAGCAGGCCCTTCTTTTGGTCTCCCCCCCAGTTGATTTCATCAAGCTCAATTTTGACGGAGCCTCTAAAGGAAATCCAGGCATAGTGGGCTATGGAGTAGTCTTCCACAACCATCATCAGCACATCATTATCATAAGCGCGGGATCCCTTGGTCATTCCACAAACAACGCAACAGAACTCTAGGGACTCATCAGGGGATTGCAATTAGCCATTGAAAACAATTTCACCAAGCTAATAGTCGAGGGGGACTCTTAAATCATCATCAATCTGCTCTGCAGAATTTTAAATGGAGTGAACCTGGACAAAATGTCTCCTAGTTGGAGACTCTCACACGGGCTACAGATTATCACAGACTTAGTGTGACCAAANAAAGCTGGAACAGTGGACACACCCCCGGATGGGGTGCTAGTGTGGAACACCTGGCGCGAGGAGGAGGAGCGGATCAGCCAACAAGGCACGGAGCCATGTGACGAGCTTATGCCATCGCCCGCCACCTCGATCCTTCATTAAATCTCCATTACGACGTTGCAGCTGCTAATTATGCAGCTTCCCTCTCCTTTCACGATTCATTTCATGGCCTGGTTGTTTGTGTATGCCTCCTGTCTCCGCTCATGCTCTGACTGGCTTCCCCCTTTGCAGCCATGGCTTGATTTAACCCGGAACTTCATGCCAATTGCAGACCCTGTTCGACTCCAGGCACTCTACCTCTACCTATTGCACCTAGTTTCCTTTAGCTGTTACGCGATGAACCTCATGCTGCGCCCAAGGGGGTGGCCGCGAAGAGGCTCTCCATGGAAACCTCGCTGGCCTTATGTCTCTTCCTCAAAATCGCCTTCCACTTGCTCCTCTCCTTCCCTCCAGCCCAAGCCAATTCCTCCTACATCCCCCACTCCGCCCGTTTCGCAGTTTGACAGCTTAGCTATCATCCCTAGGCTATCGTGCTCCTCTTCGCATCACCTTCCTATCCCCCCAACGGTCGAGCCTCCCCTTGCACCAGTTCTTGACTCCTCAAGGAAGACTATGGGAGAGCCACCTCCTTGCAAGCCTCCAAACACCGAGAACCAGTCCTCTGACTCTTTCTTCGACACGCAACTGAGAGAAATCCTCGCTATTCTCTTCTGTTTGGTATTCGAACTCCGTCAGGGGGTGGAGGACCTTCAATTCCATCTGCGAGCCATGGATGGAAAGGTTTTGGTCCTTCTTCAACTCCTTTCCTCCCTTCAAGAGGCTTTCCCCTCAGACCCAGCAAGTGCGGCTTCAGCAGAGGAACCCTGTGTAGTGACAAGTGAAGGAAATGCCCAGACACAGCGATCCACAGGGAATGGGATGGATCACACCAAGCACGAGGACATGGCCATGGAGGTGGACACAGCACAGCGCGAACTGCAGGATACCTCGCCAGATGCCAACAGGACTGAGAGAAGCGTGGAAGCTAGAATGCAGTGGGCAGATCAAGTGACATACGTCAAGGAGGAACCTTGGTCCGAAGCCATCCACGCCACCTGGCCAAGTTATTTTCCAAATGTCTAAGCCCATAGGGGCACTTCAAGTTTCAATAGTTTCTCTACTTTTTAGTTGTAGTCCAGTCAGTTTGAGATTGTTTCCTTAGACTATTACACTACCTATGATTGACTTCCATGCTGGTTGGACTGGTTTCCCCTCTGTTGGGGCAATCCAGTAACTACAGTACGACTATTCTCTGTATTTTGTACCTCTATTTTGGTCTTGGAAGGCCTTTTATATATAATACTTCTAACTTACAAAAAAAAAAGAATGTATTCCTCTTAATCGAAATTTTAAATTCCTCTAAAATAGAATCGGTAGTCCTGATACACCTTGAATATAATATTCTTAGTCTTAATCCAAAAAAATTTAATGCCTATATTATAGAACCACCATCCATATTTATTTCCTTCACATCCATGGGTTGATCTACATTAGTTTGCACCATCCCAAGCTCTCGTTTCTCTGCCAGGAATTTTTTAAATTCTCCCTTTGCAACCACTCTAAGAAGTGACAAGAGAAAGATCGCAATTACAACAACCATGATCTTAAACCTAATGGAGAGGAAAATATAAGATGGTTTTCTATAGTGATAACAGTGAAAGAAAACACAATCGGGGCCAAGGCTATGTAAAGATATGTATAAAAATGTCTCTCTTCATTTTTCTCTGTGACTAATTTTATCAAGTGTTCCATGAACACGGATCCGAATCTTATCAGACATGGCAACCATCTATTGAGAAAATTAAGGAGCGAGGATTGTCACCATAAGATGCCTGGTAGATTTAAGTAAAAACAAGTCCACTCAATCCTACAAATCCCCTAAGAATCCTGAACACCATCCCTATTTTGTGAGGGAAGTATTTCATAGTAGTTATCACAGCTACGATGTACGTGAATCCTTAGTCTATCGAATTAATCTAAAAGTGGTACCAGCGCCATGAGAGGTTTATGAAATCCCTATCTAATCCCAAAAAAAAAAATTCATAAACACTGATACTTTGACACACATGCTACATGCAATCACTACACAAACATGGTAGGGTGTCCAATGACCAAATGTTCCAAAATGTTAGAAAATAGATAAGATTATAACTCAAATATTTATTTTTTTCTAAATGATGTTATGTAAATAAGATTATAACTCAATTTTTTCTTCTAACTCTACACTTTCTTTGATTTTGTAAGTGACATTATGGAGATTCTATGTGCTATCAATTATGTCTCTATGTACATTACTTTTATCTATTAACATGTATTTTGAGTTTAACATTTATTTTGAGCTAAATGTATTATGAATGTCACATATATTAAAGTAAGATTTAATGATATTTCTTGTAGCATTTTTGCAAAAGAGACAAAAATATAGTAAAAATATGAGAGAACCATATATATTGTTTTCATATTTGATAACATTAAAAACATTTATATACATGTGGGGAAGGAGACAGAAATATGTGGTAGGATCACTCATTAATAAATGATCAGTGTTCCACTAAAATTCTATTTAGATATTAGATTTTAGAGACTCCACATTGGCCATTCTCTTCATCTCTACAATGGTCGTCTTTGGTTTGGTATTTTGCATAGATATCTCCTTTGTAAAAATCCTTGGTTCTCATCACAAGCCACCCACAAATGATAGAACCCACAATAGACACTATGGCCATTATGATAAACGTCTCATGGAAACAACTCACTCCTATGCGCGTGAGTTCATTGCGGTGTGGTGCAGGCACAGGTGAAGACGCTCTAATCAAATATAGGGCCAAGTTCTATTTCTTTTTAGCTTCAAAGTCATATAGATATCCTGCAACTCTTACAGATAAAATGTAAGTCCCAAGTGGGCTAGCAGAACCTACTAAGTTATATAAAGTGGAATAATGTTTCAACCCAAACAGCTCGAAAATTATGGCAAAAATGACTAGCCATTGAGCTCCGAAGAAAAAACCTATTACAATGAAAGCCACATATAGAGAACTTGGAATATCAAATGCTATGAAGAGGTGGCCTACATATGAAATAGTTAAAACAGTTGTTAGAATTAGAGGCCTAGGAAAATTGTATTTTTTTAACAAAAACTCGGATAAGAAACCCGCAACCACTCTACCAAAGAAATTCCAAATACTAATAAGAGAAACGAATGTACTTACATCCACAGGTGATAATCCAAGGGAAGCCCCAATCTGACCCATGTTGTCTATGGAAGTGAGACCTGCCCCAATGCCACATATTGCTCCCATGAAAAGAATCCACATATCTAGACTCAACAATGCTTGAAGAATTGTGTAATTTTCACCTCGAACGGGACCCTTGATATACATTGAATGTATTCCTCTTCACCTCCCCCACTAATTTAGATCTGGGAGCCCTAATACACTGAATATAATCCTCTTATTCTTATTAAAAAAAAATTAATACCTCTATTATAGAACCACCATCTAATTTGTTTCCCTGACATCCTTGGGATGATGTACATTAGTTTGCACCAACTCAAGGTCCTACTTATTTGCCTTGAATTTGTTAAATTCTTCCTTTGCAACCACTCTGAGAGGTGCCAAGAAAAAATTTGCAATTACAATAGCCATGATCTTAAATCCAATGGGATGAAACCTTGAATCATTTTATACAATGATAACAATTAAAATAAAACTAGACAAGGTCAAGGATATGTAAACATATGTATAAAAATATATCTCTTTATTTTTCCCTGACACTGATTTTATCAGGTGTACCATGAACATGGATCTGAAACTTATCAAACACAGAAACAATCCAATAAGGAAAATCAAGGAGCGGGGATCATTACCATAAGAGCCATAGTACATCTAAGTAAAAACAAATCCACTCAATCCTGCAAATTCATTGAGAAGCCCCAACACCATCCCTCTATTGTGAGCTAATTGCTTCATGCTTTTTATCATAGCTATGATGTTAGTGAAGGTCTCGAAATTAGATCCTACTATTATGTACATAAACATAAGATTTTTATGTACAGAAACATAAGCCATTTTTATGGGTAGAAATGGAGCATGTGATAGTGAGCCACACCATCATGAATCCAACGATATTCATTACTCCACCCATTGCAAGCACCACCCATTGAGGAATAAATGTGTACACCATGCTAGATATCATTCCTAAATTGGAACCTAGATCCATAAACAATCCCAACATGTATATTATTTGTTGATCATAATTTAGATCTATTTTTATTACAAAAGAATACATGTCAAATATATATGTACCCCCTGTGAATGTCATTATTACAAAACAAACCACATGCTATTAGTCACTATCATTGTGAAAAATATTGTTTCCTTCAAGCCAACAATGACAAAAATATTTACAGAATACCAGATTCAATATATCAACGAAAGAATGCAGATGAAGAAGCTGTGAGACTCCCAAAATCGTAACTTCACTCGAATCAAATTTTATTGCTAATGGATTTACTAACCCCACTATATATAGAATCCATGAGTCTTTATAAGAATTTTTTAGTATGAAATCATAAAAACATTTCATGACATGCAATGGAGGAAGATGGTGTATTCAGTGTTATCATTATCTACAAAAGGAAACGCATTCACTCATCTCCTCCTCACCACTGAGATTCATGAAAAAAATATCACCATTGTCTTCTTCCCTCTCACAATTGTGTTTCTACGCATCTCATCTTGGTGTTCCCTCTCATATTCATATTTATATGCATGTATGTGAATCCTCAATCTATCTAATTAATCTAAAAGAGGTACTAGCACCGTGAGAGTTTTATGAAATCCCTAGTTAATAAAAAAAACAAAATTTTCAAAAAAACTAACACTTTGACACACATGTTGCATCCAATCTCTGCACAAGTAGGGCAAGGTGTCTACTGATCATTATAATAGTATTTAACAACTAAATGTTTTGAAATGTTAGAAATTTGATAAGATTATAACTCAAATTTTACCTTTTTTGTAAGTGACGTTATGCAAATCATAAGGTTATAATTCAAATTTTACTTCTAGCTCTAAGATTTTTTATGCATATAAGATTATAACTCAATTTTTACTTCCATCTCTACACTTTCTTCAATTTTGAAAGTGACATTATTAGATTCTATGCACTAGCTATTATGTTTTTATCTACATTACTTTTATCTATTGACGTGTATTTTGAGCCGAACATGTATTTTGAGCCAAATCTATTTTCAATGTCACATGTCCCATGCATTGTGAGAAGAATATATTAACTTTTTTTTTATTCAAATAAAATTTATTATCACATATCACATGTATTGTAAGCAAAATGTATTAACTCTCATAAAATTTTAATTAATTTAAGATTTATTGATATTTCTTATAACAGTTTGATAAAAGAGATAAAAACATGGTAACATTAGGAGAGATCCATATGTTTTCATATTGATAACATTAAATAAATTTCTATACATGTGGGGAAAGGACAAAAAAATATGTCTACAAGATCACTCGTTAATAAATAATTGAATGTTCCACTCAAATTCTATCTAGATTTTAGATTTTAGAGACTCATAGTTATTCTCTTCATCTCTACAGTGGTCATTTTTTGTTTTGTATTTGGCATACCTTTGTAAAAATCATTGGTTCTCATCATAATCCACCCATATATGATGGAGCACACAATAGACATGATGGTAATTATGATAAACATCTCATGAAAACAACTCACTCATATGCACAAGAGTTCATTCTCGTGTGGTGCAGATGTAGGCGAGGAGGCTCGAATCCAATCCAATGCTAGGTTCTATTGTTTTTTGTCTTCCAAGTCATAAATATATCCTACAAATATTCAAGTGAAAATGTATGTTCCAAGGGGTTTAGCAGAACCTACTAAGTCATATAATGTGGAGTAATGTTTCAACCCAAATAGCTCGAAGATTATGGAAAAAATCATTTGCATTTGGGCTTCAAAGCATAAACCTATTACAATGGATGCCACGTAGAGAGAACTTGGAATTGGAAATGCTATGAAGAGGTGGCCTACACATGAAATCACTAAAATAGTTGTTAGAATGAGAGGTTTGGGGAAATTGTAATATTTTAACAAAAACTCGGATAAGAATCCTACAACCACTCTAGCCAAGAAGTTCCAAATACTTATGAAAGATGAAAATGTGTTCACATCCACTAACGAGAATCCAAGGGCATCCCCAATCTCAACTATGTTGTCTATCACCCTGACAGTTTCCCCAATTCCACAAATTACCCCCATGGAATAATCCACATGTCTAAGCTCAACAATGCTTGAACAATTGTGTATCTGTAATATACTTTGAATATATTCCTCTTAATCCAAAATTTTAAATTCCTCTAAAATAGAACAGGTAGTCCTGATACACCTTGAATATAATCCTCTTAGTCTTAATCCAAAAAATTTTAATACCTATATTATAGAACCACCATCCATATTTGTTTCCTTCACATCCATGGGTTGATATACATTAGTTTGCACCATCCCAAGCTCTCGTTTCTCTGCCAGGAATTTTTTCAATTCTCCCTTTGCAACCACTCTAAGAGGCGATAAGAGAAAGATCGCAATTACAACAGCCATGATCTTAAACCTAATGGGGAAGAAAAGATCAAATTGTTTTATACAGTGATAATAGTGAAAGAAAACAAAATCGGGGCCAAGGCTATGTAAAGATATGTATAAAAATGTCTCTCTTCATTTTTCTCTGTGACTAACTTTATCAACTGTTCCATGAACACAGATCTGAATCTTATCAAACATGGTAACCATCTAATGCATGGTAGATTTAAGGAGCGAGGATTGTTACCATAAGATGCATGGTAGATTTAAGTAAAAACAAGTCCAATCAATCCTACAAATCCCCTGAGAATCTCGAACACCATCCCCATTTTGTGAGGGAAGTCTTTCATAGTAGTTATCATAGCTACGATGTATGTGAATCCTTAGTCTATCAAATTAATCTAAAAGTGGTACCAG
>JASDQU010105275.1:65767-100531 GCA_032191745.1 Picea mariana
CCTGAAACCCTGGATAGCTCAATAAATCGTTCTGAATAAAGGACACCTCCAAAACCTCTGAAACTCTCCAGAATGATAGATCGAGCAGTGGAAACCTTGTAGGAGAAGTCTCAGGTCCAGATTCTAGGTAGAACTCCCTAGATCTGAGAAATATTGAATCACAGGACGTCCTCCTTGCCTCAAGGTCGTCCCAATCTGTAGCTAAAGATCTGATGGTGATAACTCTTCAAGAAAACCTCCAAAATAATAGTTGAGAACCTGCAAGTAAAACCCAAGTGTCGGAATACCCCCAAGCTCTCCTGATTGGCTGGATCGATCTCTTCTTCAAATGATGGTGTGCCCCTGTTGAAAATTCTTGAATAGTACTACCCTGCTTGCTTCCTGAATCGATAGGTGGATCTGTGATGAGTGTAGAATGGTGTGGGTGGAGTATTTCATCCTCGAGACCAAGCTTGGAACAAGGTGAGTGGGTCTTTCACCAATGAGTTGCTCACAAGGGTTTGTGACAGCAAAACCCTCAAACTGTATGCTCAAGAGTAATAACAAACAATTACCAAAACCCAGAATGCTCAAGAAATGCGCCCTAGCCTTCTCTTTATACTTTTTCTTCTATTTTCATGTTGATTTAACTTAACTCCTAGAGTTAACCCTAACTCCAACTCCAGCTCTTCTATTTCTTTGTTGAGTTATCTTTTAACTCCTTTTTCACCTTTTTATCAAGTCAACTTAAGAATATAACCTTAGTTTAGTTGACCTTTCCCCTCAGTGTGAGACTATGGCCTAGTGGGGACACCTAGACCACTAAGTCTTCCAAACCTCTTCCKCAAGAGGTGGGGGACATTAYAGGCATGWTAGCTTTAGGTTGAAATTTATTTTCATTAAGATTCTTTAAAGGTGGTGAAGAAGAAGATGAGGCCCCAGGGGTAAGAGAGGGGACATTTCCTTTTCGCTCATATGATATCATTCGATTATTCATGTCTTGTACAAGTTGTAAGAGGGCGGACATATCCGTCTGTTTAACTGGGTCTCCCTTAGGAAGACTTGTTCTTTCAAGTTGTTCTTCATACTCTAAACAAGTATGCAGAGCGRAACCAAGGTTATCAATGGCCTTTTATTCAAGCCTGTGATGGTAGGGGGAAGGTAATGCATTATAATAATGCATGAAAGCGGCTTGGTTCTGAGGGTGAATGAGTTCAGGGATTTGGTTATATAACTTAGTGAAATGTAAGTTGAAATACTTTATAGTTTCACTATCTTTATAAGCGATGTTATTGTATTCCCATAACTGCTTGGATGGGATTTTGGATTTCCCATAGGTAAATTTGAACCAATATACTAACTCCTCCCAAGTAGAAAAATTTTTAGGAGGAAGGTCGAAAAAATCAGCTGGTGCCTTCCCTTCAAGGTAATTACCAAATAAGTGCATACAAGTGTCGTTATCATTGGATACTATGTTATGACAGGAATTCTAAAATGCCACCAAGTGTTCATTAGTAGTGACTGTGTTATTCCCAGAAAAACTTGGGGAGATGCTCTTTGAATTTGGGAAGAGGATGAGTGGCAGGTGCTAAATTTAGTGGAGAGGAAACATGCCATGGGGTAGTGGTAAGGTCTTCCTCAAATTGGAAGAGACCATACTTTTAAATGACCTTGGTGAGGTTTGTAGTTGATTGGACTGGAATTTGATGGCTATACAAACCACCAATCACTGACAAGGTTGAAGGCTGAGATGAAGAAGCACCTCTAATGCCACCAGAACCACTGGAACCACCACTAGATGTCATTTTGTGGACGAAAGGTAAGGGAGAGGAAGACAAACTGGCTAAATCGGACAAAGTTCTTAGATTACTTTGTTGGGATGATAAAACAATGTTTCTTCTTCCTATTTCAGCAATATGATTAATCTCAGGTGACAAACCTCTTCTTCTCCTAGAGATATGAGGTTTTAAGGACATGAAAAGAAGAACCAATTGTAGGAAAATGAAAGCTAAAGTTGATTCCTAGGTTGTCTTTTCCTATCTTCCCAACGTTCTTGGACACTTATGTCTTGTTCAACTGATGCCCATGAGCGTTCAAGCTCAACCTGGGAATTAGTGGTCTCTAAGATGGTATTAAACAAGTTTAAATCAATGTTGGTCTGATCTTTAAGACATGGCTCAATATTGGGTTGCCTTGCAACAGGTACAGTCATGAAGAAAAGAAATAGTCAAAGGAAAGATATCATAAATACAAATATATTCAATGAAATTCAAGCATATAATCCACGAGAGAGATATTGAAGATCTCCCCAGTATGGTCATCAAATAAATGTTGAGGAAAAGATATGAAATTATCTTACTCAAGGATTTTCAGATATTGCTTGGCTAATGCAAGATAGTTGGGAATGTTACCCTATGTTTATAGCCTTCAAAAGTGTTTCCCAATCCACAAGTATTAATTACAAGGGCTCAGACTGATTTTTTTAATAAAAGATTGCAAAAATATAACATTTTTATACAATATTTTGAATATATTAGATTGCAAAAAGTAAATGTGGAGACAAAAGAAAAAATACCACGTCACATATCAACACAGATGAGACAGAATAACAATCGTTTATTTCATTCCAAGAAATCAAAATAATTGTTCTCTTTACAAAAATCTCTGAGAGAGTTTGGACCAAAGTCAAACTTAGATATCCTCGATGAAAACCATACAAAATGACTTTGACAAGAAGTAAAAATTGAACTTTAAAATATGGATCATCTTTCCATGGATTGCTGCCCACTTGACTCTGCAAAATATCCTTTATCAGTCATGAAATTTAGTTCATAAACAGACAAGTCTACACAGACTATCAAAGATAGATCAACACCCTCTGAAAACAAGTGTCTGAATGATGTAATTCAACTTTGAATCTTGTTGTCTATAATAAGACCCTGCTGTCATAAAAGAGAATTAGTCTTTTAATGAATTGAAGAATGAATGAAAACTGAACTATCTCAATAAAACTCAAGAGCAAACCTTAGTATGCTTTGTCCTTCTATTCTCCCATTTTCCTTCCTTCTCATTTGGCTTTTACACATTCCAAATTAGTTGAAGTAGTTCAACCACTTCATTTAATTAAGTTTAACAAAAACTCAACCAACTTTTAGTTTAGGGGAATAATTAATAATAATAATAAGGGTGTTTTAATAAATAATAACTAGTAGGTTGGACCCCTTGTAACTCCATTTGATTTGCTTAACAAAATAAGCATAACTAGACAATAAATCAGACACATCCCTCCTTGTGGCTCCCGTAATCATTTCCATAATTTGAAAATTAAATATCAATGATATTTCAAATCATATACAAATATATAATATCCAAAATATTCAAAAATAGTATGTTGTCATAAACCTTCAACAATCCACTATCCTCAATAAAACAATAATAAAGTAAAATAAAAAACCGTATTTTCCACTTTGAGAGAAAATTTTCCCTTTGTCATTGCTATCTCCTTTTGACTTCTCTAAATTATCCTTCGGTTGTGTAGAGCCTTTAGGCTTGATCTCACTGATGACATGAGAACAATCATCTCTCAAGTGCATGCGAGATGAAATAGATTTGGCTGAATCACTTGAGGGGGAGGAGGGGGAAACAACGACTTTTCTTTTATCATGCATATGGTGGGCTTCGGTTTTGAGTCTTTTGCTTGCATGGGAGGAATGTATAAGTGAGTATACAGGGGAAATATGGACATTTGGGTTAGCAGGTGGAGGAGGAGCAGGTACAGACAAATTTTTCCAACCACGATGTTGGGAGACTGTTGGGTGAACAGTCTCCTTCCATCTGTCATTCTGAGGGACTTCAGGTTGCAATGAAACAGGAGGGGGCACAGGGATACCATGGACATGATTGGGTTGGAAGGGAGGCCTCTCTGCTCTAGGTTGGACAACCCCTTTTCCAATCCAATTGAAAAATCCAACTTGGAAGAGTTGGTTTAACTCTTGAGGATCTGCATCAAAATGTATTGAGAATCTTGACCTTCTAGGCCCTTTGTTACAATTCCCTCTGCCCCTGTTATATCGACCATGACTTCCTCTGCTGAAGAATCTCATCCTTTATGCAACGTTTATTAGAAACTAGCTTATTAAACAAACCATACATGACATATCTTAATATGAAACAAAGTTTGGCTCAACAATCACATCAGACCCATGCAATCCAATCCATAAAATTCCTTCAATAATAGTCAATGAGCAGGGGGTGAATTAGGGTTATGGGATATCTGAGGGGATTGTGTTGAGCGAAAAAGTGAGAAAATGGCGGGGAATTTGATGGATGTTGTTCATAAGACAAATTAAATAAATCATACAATCATAACTCAGTTCAAAATTAATTCAAAAAGAATCCACTTCCAAGACCAACATTCATTGTTCTTCAATTGTATACAAAATTGTTTGTTGTTTCAATAATTAAATTTCCTATAATTCCTTAAATAATAGTCTGTGCAATTATAACTTATAAACCCTTTCCAATTCAACAGTATTGTTTATTAAAACACTGATCCTTTTTTTTTCTTTTTTTTAAATAATCAAAACATGCACAACAATATGCTCAACACTTTATCCCTGACAATCAATAATGCACCATGGTAACAATCAACAGTCATTGTTCATCAATTACAATCGGGCCCAATTTAAATGTACACATGTATCTTTTCAAAACGTAGATAGACTTAAAAGCATGCTCGATCATACAGAGGACTTTAATCATATCAATCAACAAAATCTTGAATTGATAATAACAGTCAACCCAAACATAAACTCCGAGCTTGATCCTTGTGTGTATTGGCATATATAACTTCCTTTTCTTAAAACATTTGATAGTTTGCACGATAATTCCAATATAACCATATCATATATGAAGCGAACAAAAGTCGATTGACACACAAGGATTGCATACGATCTTCGTTTTATGTGCACGGTAGCCTTTTGGAAAGGTCTATCCGAGGACTACACATTTTTCCATGATAATCTAACTTCGTCTACAATATAACTGCGTCGAGTCCTAAAAACGTTGTTTAGGGCCTCAAAATGGCCCCGGAAGTTAGGGACCCGAAAACTAGAAAAAAACTGCCAAATTGGAAAACTTCTAAAATGAACTAGTTGGAATAGGTGGGAAGCCACCGACATCCATCTGGATCAGTTGTGGAATGATGTGCACAAGGAATTAATATGTGCTGGGCCCTATACCTTCAAAATGAGTTGATAGAAGATTGTCTTAACACATAGGAGAATGGTAAGGATTTTCATTATGGTTAGGTACATTTTCTTCTTGATATGATTTTATGTGAAGCTCGGGAAGGAAGAGATTTCAACACTTAAGTCACATAAACATTCTTAGAACCCAAATTTAATATTGTGAAATATAACAAGGAGAAAGAATGCCATGATGAGACAAACAATGCCTTCCGATGATGGTCTACATGGATGATTCAAACAACAGTAGAGGTTATCAACATCCTTAGGAATATTCTAGATAAGTTTTATGACTATGTTTTGTTTGAAATAGACATGCATAACATTTTATTGAGACCTTGCGTAGATACATAGGCACCTCCAAATATCCTTCCATTCATAGTAATAGAGCAACAAGTAAAAGAAGCAATAACGCTTTGGAGTAAAGACAAGCAACCCAAGCCCAATCCCAAGGTTTAGACCACATAAATCAAAGAATCCAAGGCAAGGAACAAGAGGATAAATAAGAAGAAAAGGAATCAAAAATAGAGTTTCTAGGCCATAGCATTAGCAGAACACCTCCATGTGATGACACCAACAACAAAGAAATCTCACAAAAGAAAGGAAACCTACTTAGGGAAGAAGGAACCATGTCAAAAATAAAATCTATTAGATAATTCAAAGATTCAATTCAATCAAAATACCAAGCTATAGTACTAGTAAGGAGAAATATATTACAATCATTGGATGTAAAGATACCCATACTACAATAGAGTAAGGAAAATGACCCATAGATAGAACATAAGAAATTAGAAGATGCTCTAAGTCATATGGGTAATCATCATTACAAAACCAAAGATCCTTCAACACAACTCGTGTGTTACCAAGAAATTTCCCGAGACATACAGATGTAAATCCCTGCAAGGGAGCCACAATGATCACCCAAGCTCCATGAAAATTGGAGAAGAGTTCTCTTTCAAGGTGCCTACCAAGATGAGCTTCGATACACTTACCTCTCATGTGTTAACAAGCGACATGATAACAAGCCCAGAGTCGACCAACCCTCCAAATGGCCCAAGGCCAATATTTAAGTGGAGCAGGTATGAAACTCCTTTTTATCACATCACCCATTGCACGAAATGTCGAATCCCACAAAACCAAAGAGCCTGTAACACAACTCATGTGTTACCATAAATTCTCCCAAGGCATACAGATGCAAATCCCTGCAAGGGAGCCAGAACGATCACCCAAACTCCACGACGAGTGGAGAAAATTTTTCTTTCAAAGTGCCTCCCAAGATGAGCTTCGCTACACTTACCACTCATGTGTTAACGAGTGACATGATAATGAGATGAGAACCTACCAACCCTCCAAATGGCCCAAGACCAATATTTGAGTGGACCCGATATGCAACTCATTTTTATCACATCACCCATCGCATGAAATATCGAATCCCACAAAAATGAAGAGCATGCAACACACCTCATCAAATATGTTATATAACATATATGTCATATATGTTATATAACATATATGTTTTATAAAATATATTTCATATATGTTCTATAACATATATGACATATATGTTATATACATATATAACAACCAACAAGACCCTGAACCCACAAGCTAGTGTATCAGACTCAACCCCACAATAGAGTCCCTTTAAAGACCCTCAACATCAACTTAGACAAACACCCCGGATAGACCCTCGACATCAGTTGTATCATACCCCGACCCCGCGAAAGATACCCCAGAAAGACCCTCAACAACAACTTAGATAGAGACCTCGAACAGACCCTTGACAGTAGCTTATCATGTGGCTATATGAGACCCGGATACCCTTGACAACATCTTAGCATGCGGTGATAGGAGACCCCGCGATATAGACCCAACCCTTGATAACAAAGGGAACCTGGACCAAGTAGACAAGAGACACAGTGACCCCATAAAATGTCGTCCAAATCAGTAAAAATGCTCTCTTGAAATGCTTCCATGTCTAGAAGTTACAATTACCATTTTCTTCTCTTCAAGGATATAATCAATAGAGTGGCTAGATAGTCCCGCAATTAACCCATTTTTTAAACAATAGGTCACATTATCATAGCTCTGTAAAATTTGCTTCAAAATCCCAATCAAAATTAGAACAACATCCCCCCCCTTTGGGCCAAGAAAGATAGTCAAATTCTGAGTCCTATGCAAAACTCAAATCACTAATATGCATTGTGAATTTGAAAACAAGGCCGCACCCTGACTTGAGGAACATTTTCCTTCAAAATATATGATAACCCCAACAATAAACAAAGTTAACCTATGTTTGCTAATGAATTCTAATTCAAAATTGTAGGTCACATTTGTACTAAAGAATAATTTCAGTGTGAGTCTCTACATGAATCATTAGAGTTTTCCAATGAATGGCACTCCTATTGTTCCATAATACAATTATTCAAAAAAAAAGGAGTGAGTATATATTTGGAGTGATCTAATGTTATTTCCCCATCTTATTAACATGGGACAGATCACAGTTTGGATGTTTTCCTCGTTGTTGGAACTAATTGGTACATATCCCCAAACTAAGTTGAAAGTATATCTTTTGATTCTTGTAGATATGGTTCAAACCTTAACACATCCTTAACCGGGATAACCTGTAGGAGCTCCATAAAAAAATCCTATAAATTTTGAGTTTTCTAGATTAAGAGGAGAAATGATTCTTTGTTTTGCCTATGAAAAGGATTTGGGGATATGATTTATAATCTCCTTGACCGTGTAGAATATTTCCAAAGGGGAACTTTTTTTCTCTTAAAAGATTCGATCATTGTGGTGAATCCATATCAACCAAATGTAGAAGATAGGGAGGACCAAAATGTATTTTATGTGTATATATTCTTCATACTAATTGTCCAAAACTTCCTCTAAGTGTGCGCCTTCCCAATTATTTAAACTTTAGATTTTACCTTTGACAAAAAACCAAGCTTCCAATGAGAAGTTACAATGTTTGGACAAGTGATTTGATGTTTCCATTTCCTCCCAACAGAGATGGCATATGTTGGGACCTTAAAATTTTCTCTTTCACAATCTATCCCATGTGAGAAATTTGTTTTCCAAGGTAATCCATGTGTTAGTGTCTTTATTTGAGGGGTCCTTAAGCTTCCAAATCTACACCAAGAAGATCTTCATCGAGCAATCCAATTTTTTTGGTAGAATTCAATTCTCCAACCATCTGGACCAAGAGTTTTGTCTAATCGCAAAGCATATGTGACTGAAATTAACTCATAAATCTCTTTCATTAGGTTTTGTTTTCCCTCTTCATATACCATTTGGCCAAAACCATAGGTTAGTGAAAGGATGTATCTCATAGTTTCTTTATGAGGACCCTTGGTACATAAAAGAAAAATATAGTACCCCCTATTATACAATTCCTTTGAAGGTCCTACATCCACCCCATTGGGGTTTGATACTTTCGATGTTGTATTTTGGATTTCCTTTAAATTGCTTGACGATGATTTTTTTTGTGTTTTAGTCTCCCTCAATGAACCATTTGGCACGACTTTTTGCCTCCACTTGGCCTCTTCCCAAGCTATCAATCAATGTTATTATTTTTCCATTAAACCTAGTTCATCCATTTTTAGCTCCTATCTTGGATCATAGTTGCACTTAGAAAATATTCAAGTGGATGACTATGCCTATAATATCCATCCTCCATAGTGAAGCTTATTACACTAAAACAACAACCATATAAAGTATTAATCGTGGCTAGTTTATCTAGAGTCTCCAATAGAGCTTTCACTACCAAAAGAAATTCAATAGAAATGTCATTTAACTCTATCTTATCACCCTATAACATCATATTTTTCAAGAGGGTAACAATTAAATATATTCATTTCCAAATTCCTATAACTCTTTCCACAACAACATGCAAAGCCTTATCTGTTTGACCCTCCTCATAGAATCCTTTGATTAATGCAATGCATGTAATTGTATTTAAATTTTTCAATAAGAATTTTCTATTGTTCTGTCATAGAAATCACCTCGAGAGCTCTTGAAAAACAAGCCCCTATAATAAAGTTGTGCCAAACAATGTCAAGAAAATCCTTATCAGATTTTAAAGGATTAACTCCATTATCTGAGAATGTATATTTCATCCTTCTCATATCTACCTACAACATTGATATCTCCTGATACATGCCTTCATAAATTGAATAGCCATGTATTAAATAATATAATGTATGTGTATTAGGATGATATCCCCAAGGTTTTCATCTTTTTGAAATCTTTATGTGCATCCTTTCCATAATCCATTGATGCAACATGGTCTTGTGATCCCTTAGAAACAATGGTCAATACTGACTTGGTTGTAAGAAGTGAGCTTCAAGCTACTTTCACAAGCTTTAGCATATCTTTTAATCTACTCCTTTCTAAGATTAAATTGATGATAGAAGATGCAAATGTATTTCATGAAATTTTCAGTAGACTTAAAAACCAATGGGTTATATACTGGTAATACAAGTTCAATATGGCCATGCAGTGACCAAGGCAATGAAAAATAGGTTCTCGACATGTGATATAACTTACATACTGATCTATTGGACCAAGAGCTTCAAATAAATATCAAGCGCTCTATACAACCCATCATCCAAAGTCCTCAAAAAAGATGGAAGAGCCTCTATTGATGATAGAAACTTGGTAAGATTCAATTTCACATATGGGGTGAACTCAGCAAGATAATCATCCACTCAGTTGGGAAATATTGTTAGTGGACATTGTGATAGGGATCCCACAATGCGATCCTCTCCACTTGACGTGAACATGCCGATACACTTTCTTTTTTTGAGGAATCAGCAACTAGTTGGGCACATGCTCGCGTTACACGTGGCCGTGTTATCCAACTGCTACCACTATAACCTCTAGGTGTGCCCACGAGGCCCCATACGCGGCACACATTGTAATTCGGGGGGATTTGATCTCGAAACCTCATGGAACTTCATTTTCATGGCACTTGCCAATTGAGCTGCCCCCCCCCCGGGGCGATACACTTTCTTTTTCAAACAAAAGAAAACAATGAATAATTGAGAGTGATGTGAGGGGGGGAGGGGCCATAGGAGCTTCCACCTTCACGTGGGTGGACCTATTCAGTAGAGAATAATTTATTGGAGCCATTTAATCTTGGAGCAAACCTTCCTCAATCCAACGGAGTAGAAACATAGTCAATGTTGACTTCGTTGTTTCTCCTTAAGATCGAGGGAGGTTTGCTCCAAGATTAGACAACTCCAATAAATTATTCTTGAAACCAAGAGGATCTTATTCAGGAGTTCTATTTATTTATATATCTATCGCATTTGTATTTTTTTCTCATCGACTAAATCCATGTTTGAATCTAGGATGATGAGGGGCTAGTCCAAAAAGAAGGCTTATAAGCTGCTTGGAAGCATTGTCAAGGTATCTTATGACATTCATGAACAAATGAATATTAGAGTAAATAATTCTCGTATTCATTTTTATATATATTTATGGAGGTTGAATGATTTGGCACTATAGGTTTTAGACAAACATAATGATGGATGAGCTGCAATCAGGGGAGGTATGTTATCCAAATCATTTTAATGACTATTTAATTTGAAAAAGTACCTTAAATGGGACCTCATATGTCATAATTAAATTGTTTCTTGAGCTTTTTAATATTTTATACATTTGAATGCTTTCTTACGTTGATAGGTTGACGCCCAATATAAATTAGAAGACATGAAGAAAATCACCAAGGATTGGGAAACAAAAGCAAAGGGTTACACAAAGAAGTTAGAAGAAATATTTTGGTGTAGATCTCGGAGGTAACACATTGGCTTTCGTGTTTTTGTTGATATACAAGCCTTCCTTTGTGTGTTTGTTGATCTAGAGACTTCATTATGTGTTACCAAATGTCTTAAAAAATAACTCTTTCTTTGTGGTTATTATCTTTATTTCAAATACCACCATGGTTAAAGAAAAATCTAGGTATATCGAGTAAAGCATCATTGTTGTTTTCCATGACTTCCATGAGTCATATTCTAGTCTTTCAAGTCTTAATTTGATACCTATAGATTGCTAAAACCCCATACAAAACCAATCTACTAGGGAAATTTATCCCATGGGTTGTATGTGACTCATTAATGAGCAATTGAGGGTCATTACATGGACCATATGGGTCATATTCTCAACTCCATGATTGCCTCTCATATATGGGGTCATTCTTATTCCTTGGATTGCATGTGCCTATTGGCTGATTGGTTGGGACAAAAACCAAGATTTATTTCACTAGCAATGGTGCACCCCTATATTCCTTATCTTGTAGATTTACCTTACTTACCTCTTGCAACTCTTGGTTTCCCCCTCCCTTCAACCCTGAGTAGACTCAAGATATAAATGGGGTTGTTCTATCCATGAATTCCTTGTTTGAACATATTGTGGATTCATCTTCTTATATTTCAAATGTTAAACAAGAGGTACCTCAAATTTAGTGTGAGTTTACCCCATAACAGCATACTGTGCACGAGGACCATCTAATGGGTATTTGGGTATCGATAATAATTTAGAAGTTAGTGGTGTTACTGAAATGGTGAATTTGATGAATATTTTATTGCCACAAGTAATATAATCTTACGCTCAATCTAGGAGAGCACAACTTTTGTAAATTAGACATGGTTTTGAATTCCACCTCCTTGGTTTCAAGCTAAACTAGTAACCTTGCATTAACACATAGAATTGAATTTGAAGAAGATTGTCATTGATTATTTAGGAGTAGGAACTTCAATTTGATATTTCTAGCTAGCTAAGTGATACCTTCCATATCCACTTTTCTCAACATATTAGAAGTGATATGATTGCCCAACTTTTTAAGTATTATTTTGTGCATACTCCATAAAGCTTCAAGGTAAGTAGTTTGGAAAAGGATCATTAGATCCTACATAATTCTATGCTATGCTATCCAAGGTGTTTCACCTAAGAACTTGAAATTGGTATGTGAGGTTGGTATATTGTGAAAAGTATCTTGCTTCTTTACCTATTAGTTGGATGATGGGTTCATTTTCTAAAGCACATTTCATTAATGTGGCATGCTTTTCAAGATTAAATCCTTGTGCAAGACCATATTGAAGATTAGTGACCTTTACATCATCAATTACATCTCATGGAAACATGTTTCCTCTTGGATCCTTCTCCTGATTTATGGTTAGGTTAGTTGAATTGATATTGAACGTTTTTAGTCCTTTATTTTTGAGAAAATTTCAGTGCTTTAACACATTTATATTTTTTCTAAGAACTACTTGTAGTGTGTCGGTATTCCGACGTCCCTTTCGTCTCACTAGAGATGCACTAATGCACTTATGGTGTCTGAATTTCGATGCTTTTCTGATGATAGAAAATGTCACAGATATGGAAAATTCATCGATGCATATTTTATGGCGTCGACATTGTGACGACATCTTCCATCGTCGTTTAAGGTCTAAAAGCATATCTGGTCGTTTCTATTGTGACAAGATTTTCCATCGTAGTAGAGACGACATATAAACCATACATTTTCATCGGAAGTAAGACAACATGTAAATATACGTCGGAAGTGAGACAACAATTTATGTCACTGTAAAATTGAGCCTTGTACGACACGTTTCCATTAGATACATTGGAAGTGAGACACAAGAACATTCGTCGGAATTGAGACGGTACCAGAAATGATGTTTGGAGGGGACAATGTTTGTCGTGATACCGACAAAATCACGTTGGAATTACGTCGAAAGGTTCATTGAAATATGATCCAAATTTACTAGTGTCATCGAGAAAAGACATTTTGAACTCATTATGCATGTCTTTGGAAAACTTCTGACTCACCTTGTCATCATCACTCCCAAAGATAATATCATCTACATAAACTTCAGTTATCAATATATTGTCTCGATCCACTTTTATGTATAGATTGTTGTCTGCAATGCACTTCCTAAATCCTTGTTGTTGTAGATACCTATCCAATCTTGAATACCATGCTTTGGGGGGTTGCTTGAGTCCGCACAATGATTTCTTCAGTGTGTAAACATAATCTTCCTTTTCTGATAGTAGAAACCCTTCAAGATGTTCGATGTAGAATTCTTCTTCTAATTCTCCGTTTGGAAAGGTTGATTTTACATCCATCTTATATACCTTGATTCTTTTAGAGCATGCACAGGATAAGATCAATTTGTTTCTTCCATCCTGGCAACTGGGGAAAAGGTCTCTTCGAAATGTATACCTTCAATTTGAGAATAGTCTTTACATACTAACCTTGCTTTGTTTCTAGTTACATGTCCATCCTCATTCAGTTTGCTCCTGAAAACCCACTTTGTACCAATAACGTTCTCATTCTCCGGCCTTAGATAAGACCCCCTACGAGGCTTGGAGTGGCCTCACACCGAAAGTGACCCACTTCTGTATATTTGATTCTCATGCAGCGGACAAGATTCCCTCTAAGAAGAGGAAGGAACTTGATCCACAGAACACAGAGTGTATCTTTGTTGGATGAACCAACGATGTGAAGGGATACCGACTCATTGATCTTTCCTCGGACCGACTCATCATTGAGCGGAGTGTCCAATTTAAGGAAAGTATCTCGCATGTACCTCAGCAGCTACATGCAAACACTTTTGTTTTTCCACCTGTCAGAGATGATGAGCATGCACATGCCGACTCTTCTTCAGATGAGAGTTATGTTTCATAGGATTCAGATACTGAGTCAGTATAGTTAGATGCAGAGTCAGTGCATGTAGATGCAGATGCAGAGCTAGAGCAGAGGCCCAAGTGGGCCAAGACTACTCTTCAGGATGCAGGAGATATTGTTGGGGATCCAGTTGATACTAGGAGGACTAGATCTTATTTTGAGGAGCCTCCTCTTGCACTCACTGCCACTGAACCGATGCTACCCATGCATCTTTTCTTGGTTCAGTCTTCAAATCCATAGTCATATGGCGAGGCTGCTAGAAATACCTTTTGGGAATCCGCCATGCAGGAGGAGTACAACTCCCTCCTCGAGAACCAGACTTGGGATCTGGTTCCCCTTCCTTCAGGAAGGAAACTTGTTAGGTACAGATGGGTCTACATGACCAAGAGCGCAGCGGATGGACAAGTTAGCATATACAAAGTCGGGCTAGTTTCCAAAGGCTTTCAGCTGGTGCACGACATTGACTATGATGAGACCTTCACTCTTGTAGCAAATATGGATTCCATACGTTTTTCTCTTTCCATTGCGACAACTAAGGGATGGAAATTTCATCAAATGGACGTGAAGAATGCATTTATTCACGAGGATCTCTCCGAGGAGATCTATATGGAGCAGCCCCAGGGATTTGTGAAGGATTCATCTTTGGTCTGTCGATTAAAGAAGTGCCTTTATGGCCTCAAGCAGGCCCCAAGGGCATGGTATGCCAAGATGGACTCCTACCCGTTTTTACATAACTTTGTACGTTCTAAGTCAGACCCAAATGTTTAGATGCTCAAGACAGTTGATTCACTTCTACTCCTACTTATGTATGTTGATGATTTGTTGATCATTGGTTGCTCAACTTCAGCGATTGTTGTAGTTAAGAGGATTATGCATGACAGGTTCTTGATGAAGGACATGGGTTCGCTACATTTCTTCCTTAAACTCGAGATCAGTCAGGATGCATCATGCATCAAATTGTCTTAGGCCAAGTATGCACGAGATATCCTTGAGAGATTTCACATGACAGACTACAAGTCTGCCCCAACTCCTTTCCTATAAGGATTCATACTTGAGGATGGTGGGGACACTCCACTGGTGGACAACACACTCTACAAATACCTAGTGGGGAGCTTGTTTTATCTCACACACTCTAGACCATACATATCGTATGCAGTTGGAGTAGTCTCTAGGTTCATGCAAGAGCTGCATGAGCTACATTGGAAGGCTGCAAAATGTATCCTTCGATACGTATAGGAAACCATCACCTTTGGGATTCACTATGCAACAGAATCTACATTGGACCTCATCAAGTTCACTGATTTTGACTGGTCTTGCGATAACATTGATTGCAAGTCCACATCTGGTTACTCACTTAGTCTTGGTTTCGGGCCTATCTATTGGTCAAGCAAGAACAATACTACCCCTATGTACTACCCTTAGGTAGAGTACAAAGGGGTAGTTAACATAACCATTCAGGCTATGTGGCTACAACATTTTCTCACTAAGTTGGGCATTCAATTTCACCAATTGATCGTCATCTGGTGTGACAACCAGAGCACTCTAAAGTTCTGCAGAGATCAAGTTCATAGGTAGCGAACGAAGCACATCGAGATCCACATGCACTACATCTGGGACTTAGTACACGAGGGGATCATCAACCTGCGGTTTTGTCCTTCAACAGAACAGACTGTAAACATCTTCATCAAGACCTTCATTGAGAAGAAATTCCATTCTCTGCGTAGTCATCTTGGAGTGAAGGACACAGTTTCCTAGCAACTGTTGGTGCTTTTTCTTACATACATTGTACTTTGAGGGGGGGGTTTCTCATGAGGATTTTCCTCTTTCCTCGTTTATTTCAGTGTATCTTTTGTATTTGGGTACCTAACATGGCCTCGTTGTCGAGACCCATTCTTTATTTTTACCATAGTGATTTTCAGGGGGGGTGTTGGTGATACTTCACACACACCTAGGAATTATTTTTCCTAAGGTTTTCCCTATGTTTACTAGTCATTATTCAGTCTCCTATAGTCTAGGGAAAATATTCCTCTAGGAGAATATTCTCTCCAGTTCACACTTCAGTTTGATCAATTGAGTGGGGTCTATACGCCACATTGGGATCATCACCACTTAATGTGCATTGTCCTTGGTATTATCACCAGAATAGCGCATTATTCATGATTCCCTAATCTCCTCCTCACTTCACTCTATTTCAGTCAATTAACTGAAGACTGAGAGATTAGTTAACTCAAACTAGGTGGAAGTTAACTCTCATAACTGCCTGAGAAACTAGACTAGGTGACAGTTTACTCCCATAATTGTCAATGCGTGTCCGGATCACTTTAGACCACCACTATGGTGCATTGGATTCTCCTCCAATGCGCATTAGTTGAGTTATATAGAGTACATCATGTGTAAATTATCATTCATTCATTTGGTTAATGAGAATTCTTCCATTCTTTCTCTCATGTTTCTCTTTTCTCATATTCTCTCTACAAACTGTGTATGTCATTTGCTAGCTAGATCTTTTCTGTGTAGGTTCAAAAAGTCTACAAGATTTGGAGGTGAATCCCAGTGGGAAGTGTTTATTGGGCCTAGAGCACTCTTTCTAGCACAATTTTGGAGAGTTTTACCTACCTATCATTTATTTGGGAGCTTGGCTTGATTTCTACAGGAGGAGGGTGCACTGCCTTGAGGAGATCTACACATTTGGAGGGTAAACACACTATTATTCAGCAAGGAATCTCATCAAAGGTGTTTTATAAGCTCATATATACTATTCCATTGGGTTTTGGTTGGTGTTGGGGATTTGGAAAGAGAGGATCGAAATATCAAGAAGCTACAGCCAGGAAAAGTGCGCAACTCAGCCAAACTAGGGAGATTCATCCTAGAAGGGAAATAAATTGATCTTGTCCCTTTCCACTTGCATTTGTGGGGCCTTTGGAGGCCTCCTTCTTCATTTCTTAAGCATATTGGAGCTACTTTCATTCCAACCTTGGATATTCTATCTCTGTCATTCCATATTTGCAAATTTATTGTATGAAGATCATCTATTATCTAAATAAAGGTCAGATATGAAGTTATTGGTTTTTATCTGATGTTCTATCTCTATATATTTCTATTTCTTTGTGTTATTGTTCTATGTCCATTGTCTTTATGCTATAAACTTCATGAAAACTACTCCAGCACAATTTATATGAGAAACCCTGCAAAAATGTAGCCAAACACTTAAACAAAAAGACAAAAATAAACCCTTGTTCCTGGCAAATCAACTTGGGAACATTACGTTGACCTTAGAAACAAGTTCTTTGGAAAGCCAAACGCACATATTTATCTTGTTATTAATGTGGCCCATTTCAAAAGTTTATGAACTTGGTAGATTTAAAAAGTATCTTTCTCCTTAAAGGTTTTCTTTTGACTTCACTTCATAAAGACAAGGACAAGGCACCAACCATCTTTATAAAAACAATTGATTTAAAAGTGATTTTGAAGGAAAAATACATCAAATATCACTGTTGGTTTCCAAACTAGGTTGCAAATTTGAGATGGGATTACCTTAAGTCAACAATCAAACATTGATTGGGGTGTTTTCTTGGATTATTTGTGCAATTTAGTTCATTATTATGCAAATTTTATTGTATAAACATGGGGAAATTATTGCAAATTTATGAAATTTGTAACTTGTTTTGACATATATAATCATAGATTTGAAGTTATCGCTTGTTGATTTGGAAAATAAGTTGAATACTTTTTAAGTATTTTAGTGCAAATAAATAAATTTTATTTGCATATTTGAGGCATGATATTCCCCCAAAAGTTCATAAGTGAATCCTCAAGGTTAGCAAATAAACAAAGCAAAGTGAGGTATTGTATAAGGTGACACAAGAACTTTCCTTGATAGTAATATGAACATATTTGGGTCCTTTCAGTGAAATAATTTCTAGGTGATAGCATGCCCCACATCTCTAAAACACCAATTCAATACTTGCAATATTCAATGACTCTTGAAATACAGTGCCACCATATATTTGATCTCCCGTTATTGTGGTTAAATACCTATGAACCTACTATATGAATGAGGACTCCATGAAATTGTTGTTTACCATCCGCAAATAGGAGGGTGTCTTGCATAATAAAAATATTGAGTTGTCAAAGGTTGATAATACATTGTTTAATTCATTGTTGCTTAAATATTTTATTCGATGTTGCTTGAAATCCTTATGCCACTGTCAACTTAAGCAAAGATATACTGTCATTTCAATTTGTATATTCTCTTGACCTAAAGTCCTCGTATTTGGAACTAGCTTAATCTCCTCAAATTTCTTTCGATCCCATGGACCATTACCACTCTTGGGAAACTTTAAAAAAAACACCTAGAAAATTTAATAAAGTGTCTTTATGATTGGCACACTTTTGCAACGGTTATCACACAAACTCACACTTATAGAGATAAAGTTTGAAAACTCAAGTGTGATCCGGTGTAACCAAGAGGGAGGCCACTGTCACCTCACCAATCCCTCTTTCACCTCAGGCCATCTCTCCTCTGGCTCAAGGGGGTTTCCCTAGTTTGAGATTGCAAGGACTTAGGGAAATGAAGCTCAAGATGATATGGAAATCCCTGCAAGACTTGCAATTGAAATTCTCTCATCATTGAGTTAAGTGTCATAGCAAACCGACAAGACACAAGTTCCACACCCCATGAAGCTGCTTAAGGAATTTGAAACCTCCATTTCCTTTCTCCTTTTGAGATACTTCAATCCACATTCTTACCAAATGACTAGCTAAATCACGAATATCACGACTTGTATGCACACAAAATTTCTCCTTAATTGTTCTTCCAGTACCATATTGTATTACTACAACCATTTCAATTGAAACAATCAGTAGCAACCATACATAGTGGCGTGTTACCCCCCATACCTAGGGGTAACTAGAGGAGATAATGTCTTGTGGCCCGCGATGGAGAACAAGATCACAACCATGATGATGATCAACATGTCCACATATGGCATCCCAACATCCCCCCTAATTCACCTTTATAGATACAGGTTAACCAAGGCTCATCACATCCAAACAACCAAGAGTATGGGAGATGGTAAGCCATTGTCACCATGAGGTATGTTAGTCCTTCTTTCATGCAAACTGTTGTGCTTAATTTGTCGGGAATGTGGATGAGGATCTTTGGTTGAAGTTGGATAATGGATCATTGGCTTGGGAAAATATGTTAGTTTCCTTGTTTCACCTTGGTGGTCAACTTCTATGCCCTAGTCCGGTGTGTCACCACCCAGGGAAAAGGGGTACTACTGGGGGGCTCTCACAAGGGTAATGTTTTGTTCCCCACCATAATTAACACTTTCCATCTTGGAACCTCTCATATTGTACTAAATTTTGGTAATGGGTCATGGTTCGTTCTCTCATGAGAAGAGGGGTTGAAGGCCCAAAGGTTGAATGCAACTACTACTACTAAAAGAATAAAAAAATGATACTAAATAAAGAAAGTAATGAAAAGGACCCCCAAAAGTCGGTCCAAACTTGAACTCTACCATTTCATTGCTCACCCCGGTCCCAAATAAAAATGTTATGGCTTGAAACTTTATAAAAGGGGACTTGCAAATATGATAAGCGGACTAGTAAGATGGATGATAAAGGGGTTTGGAAAAAATAGCACCTAAGAATGTGGTAACTCAAGAGAAAGCACACCCTCTACAAAGACGGTCATAGAAATGGATTAAACGACACCATAAGCCATGGAGTAAGCCCTAAACCATATCACTTCCACACTTAGTCTTGAAGGGTTTCTTTATTTTATGCTTCCCTTGAGACCTATCCCTCTACCCAGGTTATTTTGTTTCCTGTATAGGTGGCACACCTAATAGGATTGGATGAAGACCCTCCAATATTTAAACATGTCAACCCACATGGGGTCCTGGGTTGGTGTGATGCTTGAAGGTGATATTGAGGTGAATTGTTTACATGGTTTATATATCAAGTTACAACCTACTTTCCATGCTTTAAGAACTAATGTTTCCTATGAACCTTGGCTAACCTTGTCTTATACTTCGTGTTTTATTGGATGGCCCTAGCATGGTTTTTGAGGGACTTCTTGGGCTTGTACCCAGGACATTGTGCCTTTATTGGAGGACCTTGACACGTGTGATGGAGAGAAGTGGATCATCCAATGACTCAAAAACCTCAGACATCATCTCTCACATCCTTAGAACCTTCGACGATGGACATATGGGCTTGGTATGAGCAGATTCAGTCATGATGGCACACAGATGGGTTGGAAGCCCATAGGCTGGGCATAATACCCTAGAGCTTATTTTTCACTGGGATCAAGGATGTTGCAACAACAGACTGTCAGAGAAAATACAGAGATGAGATGAAACTCCCCAAGGCCTTAACACAACACTTGGATCCTTGAAACTGACCCTATTTTGGTGATGACATCACCTTCTAGAGCTTGACGCAATTAGGGTTTGGTGATTTCCCAGGGTACTAATGATGCATGGCATGAATTTAGATGAGGAGAGACATCACTTGCTCCCACCTTGCTCTGAATTTATGCCATGTGGCCTTTGGAGGCCCCCTCACGTCTCACACGTGTGGCTCATTATGATTTAATTTTTTCATTTTATCATTTATAAAGTTTAAATGAGCCGTCGACCCCAGTTATATTTTGTTGTTGACATATTATGTGGAAAAATGTGTCAAGGTAGCTTCATATAAAAAGGCTAACCCTCACCTTCATTTTATGATCATCTTTTCCTCACCTATTGTGAGAGATACTTTTGAAATTTTCGGCCCCTATGGGGATATTGGTCTTTCTCTCTCGTGTGTTATGCTTGGAATTGATCTCTTATGGATGGTTAGCTAATTTTGAATGGATATTTCTGTAATTAGGGTTAAATTCTCTTGGTTTCTTGGATGAAGTAAGTAAATTTCTGCAATTCTTTGTTATGCTATTGATTTTTATGGTGAAATTGCTAATTTGTTGCAAGAAGTTTTGTTTATTGAAACCCTAAGAGAGGAACATAAGTGCTTCTTCCTCTCACAAGGTCTTATTTGTCTAAAATTGGTTAATTTTTTTTGCTAAGGTTAGAACCATAAAGCCCTAAAGTGATATCACTTTAGGATTTTATCCCTAAACAGTTGATCTTTGACCTAGTTCAATCTACAAGAAGGGAGAAACGATTCCTAGGGTCCAAATGTGCTTGCACCCTAGACGTCCTTCTCCTCAAGTTCTACAAGCTAACGCCCAAATGTGATTGTACCTTAGGGTTTAGATCTTACCCCTCTTGGTTTCATGTAGATCAACCTTCAAGCTTCGATGCATTTGAGACCCCATATCCCTAGAAAGGAACTAGTTTTGAAGCAATTCTTGTGGTGAAGTCATTAATAAAAAACTCTCTGTCAAAACTCTCAAGTATCCTACTAACTATACTAACTCTAACCCTAGCAAACTTGTAATATTACTTCTTGTTATAAAAGTTTGCTACAACCATCTAAAACTACATTAATTTGTTGCATACACTCATCTAAAGGTGGCCTAACTCACTCAAAAATTTCCTCCAACAATTGGATAATATTATATTGGTTCTGTGCTTTCTTTTCATGGTCAATTGTGGTATTTTTTAGCACTGATTATTGCTACTGTTACAAATCATTTATTGATGTTGTAAGATTGGTTTACTACTGCAATTTGAAACAACCATAGCAATCTAACTTGTCTAATGTCTAAAAGAGGTATTTATTATACTTTAGCTTAAAAGTTGTTATATATGTGCTGCAAAGTGTTATTGTTCTGGGCAGATACAAAAATTACCTTCAACCTCTTCTCTTTCCTAGACCTAGACCGACGAACCGGTGATAAATATAGGGGCAGTGGCCCTAGCTACTAAAATTTCTATTTGATCCCTTGAGGTCACCAAGGAAGCCTCCCTTGTGGTGGACCTCTTCCAACACTAAAACAAGGGAAGATCCTACTAAGGTGAGACAGTGGCAATTTCTTCCATTGTTATGCAAGATTTGCGGATCTTGTGGTGGGATTTGCACAAGTACAAATCCTACGATAACATTTTGGTATCGTTGTCAGGGAGGATCGAGTCATTCTCGTCATGACATATCCTTGGCAATCGTGTCCTAAATCCCTTACCTTACAAGTTTACTTGGCAACTCCAATGAGGGTAGATCCATCATCTTCCTTTGATGATCCTAAAGAGATCGTTTGGCAACTCCAGTAACATATTTTGAGGTGTAATCCTACTCTCAACTTTGTGATATTGTGTATTCTCAAGTAATGGAATTATGGCACCATGGTCACTTCATGAAATATTTCCCTCTCTAGATATTAAGAATGTTCTTGGATACCCAAATCACTTTTCTCCAGATTGGGGGAAGAATTATCCAAAATTTGATGGAGACCCATCCTTGATTGTTACTCATGTTCCGAATTTCTTGGAGTCTGTTTTAGAGATAGATGTGACATATCAAGATGTGATAACAAGATTATTTTTTCTATCTCTGGAAACAAGACAAAAATATTGGGTTAAGCATGCTCTTGGTCCAAAGAGTATATCTTCTCTTGCAATCTTCATAGAGGAATTCCTCAAAAGGTGGGCCCCAAGAGCACAAAGATATGAAGACATTTTCCATGATCTCACATTTTCCAACCCCGTTGAGGAAGATGAAGAGTCCATTGATGAAGAAGCAATTGAATAGAAGATTTGCGAAAAGGGTTACCAACCCCTCGAAGAGGAGCTAGAATCACCTCATGATTCCATTAAAGACAACAAATATTTGATTGAAGAACGAGAACCTAAAAGGGTGAATCATAAGGAAGATCACCAAATACATGAAGTAGAACATGAGTTCCCTCGTGAATATGACAAAGAAGAACAATTTGATGAAACACACCATGTTGAAGGCCTAATTTACGAAGAGGCTCCTCATGAAGAGAAAATGTTGGTATTTTCTCCTCCAATTGATGAAGTCATCCAAGCTTCCATTTCTCCTACACATGAAGAAAAGAACATGGTAAGTTATACTCCTTTCCAAGTTTTTGATGTTGCAACATTTCATGAATGGGAAAGTAAAGAAGTGCTAGACAAACCCTTGGATACATTAGACCCTTCATGCTATAATAAAAGTGACGATTTGATTGACAATGTCGATGAGTTTATACATGTTGGGAGACATAAATGGGATGTGATTTGTTCTAGTCTTAATGAAGATTCCATTTATGACATTGAAGGTCATTTTCAATTGTTTCTTTTAGAACAACCATATGAGATTTATATTGATTGAAATGTTTGGCAACATGGATATGACATGATTACAGATTTGTTCCAATCACCCAAGGATGACTTAGTGCAACATTCTTATGATGATTTTCGATCATATCCCGGAGGATTTAATACATACTCATTTGAGAACTTGGATTTATTCTACAAAGAAGGTTTTCAACCACTGTTGTGCTCTAACTTTGATAAGGGAAAGGACACGATTTTCCCAGAGTAGGATTTTTGTGAATAAAGTTTCCAACCTTCTCCTCTTTCACCTTGTTTTTATGCTATATATATGGTTGGTAGTTTTCCTCATGATGGTCACCTTCCTGTAGGATAGCGTCATTTTCAACCTATGGTTTTTTGCAAGGGTTTTCAGTTTCACACATAGGGCCAACAAGCCTTGGGTTGGGATAATTATTTTTTCTCTGCACCTAGTTTCATCCCTTACCTTACGCTTTCTTTTCCCATAGACAACCTTAGAGTTTTCCTTAGGTTCCTTCTCATCCCTTCTCGATCTTCGGGTGATGGCTTTGTAGCTAAGGGTGAGGATCTGCCTTTGTCTGATTCTTTTGGCCTTGTCCTAGGATGCATATGGAAGGGTTGCACCGATACCTCCTTGCATGACTTTGTCCCGCCCTCCCACCTCCATGAGTTGGATTTTATGACTAGTTATGGTGTATGTCCCAACTCATGATGTTTTCGTGCTTGACTTATCCTTATATTGGTTTATGATGAAACATATGGGTAGACATTCTGATATGGTGTATGTCCCAACTCATGATATTTTAGTGCTCGACTTATCCTTATTTTGGTTTATGATGAAACACATGGGTAGACATTCTGATACAATGTTGGGATGGTTTCATTGGTCATATGATTATACCTAGCATTTCAACTAACATAGATTAGTGTAGGCTAGGTAGGGATTTGCATCCTGCATTGCTTTTGCATATATATATATATATATATATATATATATATTGCATCATGCATTGATGCTAATATAGTCTTGCATCTTCCTGTATATATTGCATACTCATTTGTACATAAAGAATGCATGTTAGGAAATTACACTTAATCATTGTATATTATTGCTATATCATTTTGTAGCTCAGCGAAAAATTTTCTTTTCAGCATGGTTTTGGATTTATCACTAACTCCGATGGATCACATCCATCCACCGATACTTATAAAGGGTGTTATTGTTTGAAGTGGGCACATGATTGCAAGTCTTGGACAACCAAATATGTTGAGCTTCTCATGCGCTCTACAGTGAGCACATGTCCCCATGTTGGAGCTAGATCTTAACCCCCATGCCTAGGGGTAACTAGAGGAGATCATGGATCATGGCCCGCAATGGAGAACATGATCTCGACCATGATGATGATCAGCATGTCCATTGATGGAAGTTGAGCAACCCCCCTCATTCACCTTTACAACTAATGGTCAACCAAGGCTCATCACATCCAAACAACCCAGAGTATGGGAGATGGTAAGCCATCGTCACCATGAGGTATGTTAGTCCTTCACAAAGTGTTGTGCTTAATTTGTCAGGCATGTGGATGAGGATCTTTGGTTGAAGTTGGATAATGGATCATTGGCTTGGGAAACTATGTTAGTTGCCTTATTTCACCTTGGTGGTCAGCTTCTATGCCCTAGTCTCGTGTGTCGTCGCCCAAGGAAAAGGGGTACTACTAGGGGGCCCTCACAAGGCTAACATTATGTTCCCCGCCATACTTAACACTTTCCATCCTGAAGCCTCTCATAGTGTACTAAACTTTAGTAATGGGTCATGGTGCATTCTCTCATGAGAAGAGGGGTTGAAGGCCTAGAGGTTGATTGTAGTTGCTACTAAAAGAATAAGAAAAATATGTTTAAGAAAGAAAGGGATGATAGCAAAGGACCCCCAAAATCTTGTCCAAACTTGAGTTCTACCCTTTCAATGCTCACCCCGATCCCAAATAGAAATGTTATAGCTTGAAACGTTATAAAATGAGACTTACAAATATGATAAGAGGACTAGTAAGATGGTTGATAAAGGGGTTTGGAAAAAATAGCGCCTAAGAACGTGGTAACTCAAGAGCAACCACACCCTCCACAAAGGAGCTCATAGAAATGGATTAAATGACACCATAATCCATGGAGTAAGCCATAAACCATATCACTTCCACACTTACTCTTCAAGGGTTTCTTTATTTCATTCTTCCCTCGAAACCTATCCCTCTACCTGGGTTATTTTATTTCCTTTCTAGGTGGCACACCTAATAGGGTTGGATGAAGACCCTCCCATACTTAAAATTGCCAACCCCCATGGGGTCATGGGTTGGTGTGATGTGAGATACTGAAGTGAGTTGTTTACATGGCTTATATCTTAGTTACAACCTACTTTGCATGCTTTAAGGACTAATGTTTCTTATGAAACTTGCCTAACCTTGTCTTATACATTTTTTGTTTTGGATGGCCCTGACATGGTTTTTAAGGGACGTCTTGGGTTTGTACCCAGGACATTGTGCCTTTATTACAGGACCTTGGCACATGTGATGGAGAGCAATTAGTCATCTAATGACTCACCCTCAGACATCAACTCTCACATCCTCAGAACCTTGGACGATGGAAAGATGGGCTCGGTATGAGCAGATTTAGTAATGATGGCACACAGATGAGTTGGAAGCCCTTAGGCCAGGAAGGACACCCCAAAGCATATTTTTCACTAGGATCAAGGATGTTGCAACAACAGACAGCCAGAGACAGTGCAGAGACGAGATGCAGCTCCCCAGGGTCGGGATGCAACACTTGGATCCTAGACATTGGCCTTATTTTGGTGATGACATCACCTTCTAGAGATTTACGCAGCTAGGGTTTGGTGATTTCCTAGGGTACTTATGATGCATGGCATGAATTTCAGTGACGAGAGACATCACTTGCTCCCACCTTGCTCTGGATTGATGCCACATGGCCTTTGGTGGCCCCCTTCTTTCCTAAGAAGGCTTGATGTCTCACACGTGTGGCTCATTATGATTTATTTTTTGAATTTTATCATTTGTAAAGTTTAAATGAGGGGTCAACCCCACTTATATTTCGTTGTTGACATATTATGTGGACAAATGTGTTAGGGTAGCCTCAAATAAAAAGGTTAACCCTCCCTTTCATTTTATGATCATCTTTTCCTCACCATTGCGAGACCTACTTCTGAAATTTTTGGCCCTTAAGGGGTTATTGGTCTTTCTCTCTCATGTGCTATGCTTGGAATGGAAATCTTGTGGATGATTGTCTGATTTTGGATGGATATTTTTGCAATTAGGGTTAAATGCTCTTGGTTTCTTGGATGAAGTAAATTTCAACAATTCTTTGTTATAATATTGATGTTTATGGTGAAATTGCTATTTTGTTGAAAAGAGTTTTGTTTATTGAAACCCTAAGAGAGGAACATAAGTTCTTCTTCCTCTCACAAGGTCTTATTTGTGGATGGTTGTCTGATTTTGGATGGATATTTTTGCAATTAGGGTTAAATGCTCTTGGTTTCTTGGATGAAGTAAATTTCTGCAATTCTTTGGTATAATATTGATGTTTATGGTGAAATTGCAATTTTGTTGAAAGAGTTTTGTTTATTGAAACCCTAAGAGAGGAACATAAGTTCTTCTTCCTCTCACAAGGTCTTATTTGTGGATGGTTGTCTAATTTCGGATGGATGTTTTTGCAATTAGGGTTAAATGCTCTTGGTTTCTTGGATGAAGTAAATTTCTGCAATTCTTTGTTATAATATTGATGTTTATGGTGAAATTGCTATTTTGTTGGAAAGAGTTTTATTTATTGAAACCCTGAGAGAGGAACATAAGTTCTTCCTCTCACAAGGTCTTATTTGTCTAAAATTAGTTAATTGTTCTTACTAGGGTTAGAACCCTAAAGCGCTAAAGTGCTAGCACTTTAGGATTTTATCCCTAGACAATTGATATTTGACCTAGTTGAAGCTACAAGAAGGGAGAAATGTTTCTTAGACATCCTTCTCCTCAAGATATATAGCCTAAGGCGCAAATGTGCTTGCACCTTAGGGTTTATATCCTAGCTCTTGGTTTCAAATAGATCAACCTTCAAGATTGGATGCATTTGAGACCCCATAGCTCTCGAAAGACACTAGTTTTGAAGCAACTCTTGTGGTGAAGTCAATGATAAAAAAAGTCTCTCTCAAAACTCTCAAGTATCCTACTAACTATACCAACTCTAACCCTAGCAAACTTGTAATATTATTTTCTGTTGTTATAAAAATTTGCTACAGCCATCTAAAACTACATTAATTTGCCACATACACTCATCTAAAGGCGGCGTAACTCACTCAGAAATTTCCTCCAACAATTGGATAATATTTTATTGGTTATATGCTTATTTTTCATGGTCAATTGTGGTAATTCTGAGAACTAATTATTGCTTTTATTACAAATCATTTATTGTTGTTATAAGACTGGTTTACTGCTGCAATTTGCAACAACCATAGCAATCTAACTTGTCTAGTGTCTAAAAGAGGTCTGTATTTCATACTTTGACTTGGAAGTTGTTAGATATATGCTGCAAAGTGTTCTTGTTCTGGGCAGGTACAAAAATCACCTTCAACCTCTTCTCTTTCCTATACCTAGACCAACAAACTGATGATCAAGATAGGGGGTGGTAGGATTGGCTACTAAACTTGTTATTTGATCCCTTGAGGCCACCATAGAAGCCTCCCTTGTGGTGGATCTCTTCCATCGCTAAAACAAGGGAAGATCCTACTAAGGTGACAGTGGTAGTTTCTTCCATTGTTATGCAAGATTTGGGGATCTTGTGGTGGGCTTTGCACAAGTACAAATCCTTCGATAACATGGTGCAAGAGTTGTGTTCCATCTTTTTCCATGGAATCCGTGATCCATTTATTGAGAATGATAAGCCCTTCTTTTGTGTCAGCAAAAGCCTTCACAACAGCAACAGGTAGCTGCAACATCTTCTTTGCTAAAAATAGATGCCCAACTGTTCTCTTTGCATTTCCAAACATGTCCTGAAGTAAATTATCTTTGCTCAACAGCTTTTGTTCCCCATCTAGAGATGCTTTGCAAAGGACACTGGAAATCTCTCCTAGATCAAGTCTCTTCACCATATCCCTCACTTCATTTCTTTCACTATCAGACTACCTTTGAACAAAAATCATAGCCTCAGTCTCTGGCATGGAGTGCTCTCTATTTTCCATAATGCCAATGCTTCAGACAACTTCTCGAAGACCTCTCAAAATCCTTCCTTTAAATAGCTTCCCTAGATTCATCACCTCCAACGTCAATAGCCTGCAAGTCATAACATTCTCCATTACCATGGCGTTTGGCATAGCTTTAGCCCCTGTCCTTTTACATTCAAACTACCGGTTCTTGGGTTCCTTCTTTCTGCCTGCTCTCTTTATGAACGTGACTAAATCCTCAATCTCCTCAACACTTCAAAATACCTTTGCTGCCCATGGTTGCTGTCACTAACTCCGTCTTCAAGGACTGTTAGAGCACCCGTGTAGCCAAACATCCAGAGAACCCAAAAGGAATATTGGCAATCACATGTTATTATTCACCCCAAGACTTGTCATGTAAACCAAGGGTCAACATCTGTCAGTATTCGTTTCCCACCAACAGGTTGGTGGGTAACATATGGCTCCTACTTGGGGACAAGTGTCCTCCTCGAGGGCACTTGAGAACCTCAGAATCTCAGCATCTCACAGATCAGTACCTTCTTCCTCTATGCTTTATCACTGAACAAAACAGGGATACATCAAGTATGAGTAATTATATGCTGGAGTCTCTGTTACTGGTGGACTGAAAACATTGTTGCTCAGCACATCCCCCTGTGTTTGATTGTCATAAAACACATAAAATTGTCATAAAACACAGATAAATCGAAGCAGAAATGTTATGGCTCAAAACATCCTTCCGCTTCCTTAGCAACTCAAAAACCACCACTTCATTGCCATCCATTTGACTTCTCTCATCATGAACACATGAGACAATGAAAGGAATCATGGATCTTGTTGTTCCATACTTAGCACTTCTGCTACCCATCCAGACTGCTGGTGCACTCCTTTGTGTGCAATTCATAAGGTTTGCATGATCCCCATGAATCATTGCAAAAAGGGTATCTCGAAGATATGTTTGTTTCCATTGCTAAATTCAATAGAAAACCTGGTTGACCCTTGAAGCTCCATTAGCTGCTGAAATTGTCGAAAACAAAAAACACAAGACTCAACAAATATCTCAGGTAGTTGCCACCGATGAGAGAAAGGACCTTCAACTATATTAACTCCAGTAATGTTTTGGTCTTGAGGAATCATACAAGTTTGAAATCCCACTACTTCTTCCACCTGGGCCCCTAGAAATACATCCCCCTTTGAACATAACCAATCGAGAGTCTTCCAATGACAGCCAATTATCCTTTCATATTTAATGCTCTTAGCATGATATCCAGGGTTTCCCATTGGCTCAATCGTTTTGCACAGGATATCCATTGATCTTTACAAAGGCCCATTTCAGACTTAGTGTAATCGTCACCCACATCACGCTCACTTCCAGTTATGGACGCAAAGAAACATCAAGGTTCGATCTGAAAATTTCATCACCCAGCTGTTCAATCTTTGCTTCATCGCTGGAAATGCCATCATCAAAATCAGTCCCCAAAACAGTGATAGTTTCATCAACATCAGGGTCCTGTGCAGTGCTATTCATAATTTCCATGGTATCCCAACTCATTGTACCCAAACTGAATATTCGTAGTAGAGTCCTTCACATACATTTTAACAAAATCTGAAATATTTTTTTGGTTAAGGTCTGCATCATTCTTTTTACTAAGGGAGCTATAATTATCAAAACAACATAGTCCTGCCCCCCTTACAGCAGTGATATCCTCATTGTCACAAGCAGGGAATGCCAAGTCAATGCTGTATTTTAGATTCCAGTTCATTGAAATATGAGACCAAAAACTGCCCTCTCTCTTCCTATTTTTCATGGCAATGATCTTCCCTGAACCTTAAGGTGTCCACATCAATGTCCTCACTATCTTCTCCAAATTTCTGGTGGGGAAATTCATTGCTCGGAACGCGCAGGCCAGCTCCCATCCACTTGCCAGAATTCATCCAGCCCAGGATCAGTGATAAGGAGGGACTGTTTACTCGCTTTCCGAACAACATCCTGTTCTTTGCTTTCGTCACAGTGTGGTTTCTTTCCAAGAGATGGGAGAGAGGCCTCTCCTCAGGTTTTCATTTTTATGATCATAGCTGTCATAGATGGGGTTGCTTTCAAAACGCACAGCATATGATCTTGGATTCACTTGCAATTTTTTTTTACATTCTTCAAGCTCCTTACGCAAATCCGGGTCACTTTCTTCAATGGTCGCTTCATCCATGATGCTACCCCCTTCAAATTCCGGGCATAAATTTGAGCGGATAAATACATCTTCACTGTTCATAGGAGTGATCTGAAGACCGTCAAAGCCATCCTTCCGATCTGGAATATTATCTCCAGCAATGTCTTCATTTTCAGATGATGTCATGAGGGCTTCATCCTTCTAGCTACCAGACCCTTGAGGAAGATCATGGGGCTGTTATTGCTGTAGGTCTGTGCCCCTTTCTTCAACATATGAACATGCATCATCATTGTCATCTCTTTCTCCCAGGACAACAAACTCATCTTACAAATATCCAAGTGTCTCATTTTTGGAGATTGCAAATGCACATTAAATGATTGCTTGTGAACGCCAAAATTGGCATATGAACATAGCCTCAAGCAAGACCTATGTGTGACTCCATAACCTAAGTGGAGTAAGGAATTGGTCCTTACCTTTTTCCCAAACACCAAAAACTTTTAAACTCTTTTCGTTTAATTTTTTGTTTGTTTCTAGCAAATCTTGAAATTACTTGCATAGATCTTTGTTAGGTTTGCCACAAGTCATCTAGATCACTTGGATTTCTTTTATTAATTGGATCGACTTGGTTCTAGAGAAATTTTCTTAGAGTTTCACAGTAAGTCTTGCTAGATTGCCCATTTACTAACCGCTTTTGAATTGCTGGTCTAAAAGTATGTTCAAGGGCATTCACTTAGATCTGAAATACTCATCAACTAGACACTTTTAAAACAGATGTAAACAATTAAAAAGAGAGCATTTCAAGGTTTTGCTAGTTCAGAATTTTCAATTTATGTGCTTCAATTGCATCTCAAGATCATTGGATTAAATTTAATATTCTTTTGAATGAACATGAGTTAAAAAGGAAAATCGTTTTCTCTATTGCGCTAAATTTGTAAACATTTTGCTTAAGTCACCTCTTCATTTTCTTGTTCTGGACGTCCTTTAAAGAGGTATTTTGGTTGTATCTAAAGATCATATAGTAAAACACTCAAGTAGATCTAACAAATCGCACACTTAAAAGAGGGTAAAATTTTTGTTCAATTAGCTAAACATCTCATGGTATTTTTGGCTCTATTCTAACCTCTTCAGTTCGCCGGAATTTATTTTTTGAAGTTGTGGTTGTCACTTAATAGACCTGAAATCATTCTTTAAGGATTCATAACAAACAGATCTAATATGCTCAAAGAGCAAGTGCGGTTACTTGTTTCAAATATTTTAGTTGCTCTTTCTCAATGTGCCTTAATTGATTGCTGATTTGGATGCTTCACTGTTTCACATCTTTCATTCATAGTTCTAAGTGGTATCTAAACACGTAATTAACATCATAACATGGGCATATTTACTTCAAGCATTTTAATCACATTACAAGTTCGCATGGCTATTGATGGATGGTATTTTAGGCTGCTAATTTAACACTTAGTTTTACATGTTTATTATTGATGGTTATGGTTTGTGATTCACTTGTTGATGGAGTAAACTGTTGAATTTTCACTATGCTAGGCTCAAACATTAAGTTTATTTCAATTTTAGCATTTACTTGAACCATAAACAAATGCAGCTACACCATTAACAATTGCTTCAATAATCAAGATCACAAGAAGAAATACCATGCACAAGAACACAAGAAATATCCTGGAAAACCCTTCTCAACAAGGGAAGAAAACCCAACAATCCTTTGCTATATTCTCAAGAGAAAGACCTCCCACACCATAGACCTAGCACACAAAAGGGTGCTCTCCAAAACCAAGAAGCTAGCGCCCAAGAGAGGTGTGCACTTCAGCCCTAGAATATGTACTTGCTGAAATTTCCAAAATCACATGTGTTGTGTTTCCTCAATGCGGAAATCACCTTTATTTATACTAGACTGGACACGTCAAAAGAGGTTTCTATTGGCACAACAAGGCCGACCTCAATAACTCAGAAAATAATTAATAATTACAATATTAATTATCTTTTACATTAATTATTTTTCACTTTTTGGTGGGGCCGACCTGTACCCTTTACATCACAATTAGGGTTATAGGTAAATCTTACTCTTAGACAATATAGCAAGGGATCTCACACACCCACTAGTGCTCAGCCACTAGAAGCACGTCCACCTGTGCTCAGCCACATGGACATCCTACTCAACATATCTTTATCTCATTGAGTCTCATAAGAGAATCATCTGGAGTATCTCATCGTCTCAACTTTGTAGCAAGGGATCTCACACACCCACTAGTGCTCAGCCACTAGGGGCACGTCCACTTGTGCTCACCCACTAGGGGCACGTCCACCTGTGCTCAGCCACAGGGACATCCTACTCAACAAATCTCTATCTCACTGAGTCTCACGGGAGAATCATCTGGAGTATCACATCGTCTCAACTCTCTACACAGAGGAGAACAATACACCCATCACATGGGCACCTTCACCCCTCACAAGGGTACACACATCGTTTCATCTCAAACGACACACCCATCTCATGGGAATCCTCCCCACACGGGTGCACACAATGTTCCATCTCAGTCTCAGAGAGGAACGACACACCCATCTCATGGGCACACCCAACTCATGGGCTCTCTCACAGGCCAACTCACTCAGTCTGTGTCCTAGAGGATGTCTCACGAAGTTGTAATACTAATCATCAACATAAACTACAACTAAATTTGAGTCCTAAAGACCACTCATAAACAACATTGCATTACTTATCTTTTGAGTATTAATCATGTAACACATTGATGACATATTTCTCATGGTTCTTGTGCAATCATTCTTGAACTCATTTCAGCATTGTTTCATTAAGTAACCCACTTCTTGAGCACATTTGCATTTGGAATATTTTGATTCAATTTTATATGGATAATCAAACATATGGGATGTGTCATTAATCAGATTTAGAACTTGCAAATGCATGGTGGAGACTCTTTAATTTGCCTAATGTTCATGATTTTCACTTGATGGTTTAAATAACATTTTGGCACAATCTTCACTTGGTCTTATCCAAATGCATGTTATCTTTCTCATGGTTCACTTGGTTTTATCCAAATGCAAGTTATCTTTCTCATGGTTCAACCTTCATGTACTAAGATCTCACATTAAAACTTCTGACATTGATGTTTATTGGTTAATTTCATTGGTTATCTATTCTTTGAATTTCTCATCGACATAAATGTCTCGATGTATTTCACTTTTATGGTACATCATTAAATTGAACTAACTCTGATCAGCAAATCACATTTTAAAACTTTCCTTAAGCGATTTCCACACTTTAATTAACTAAAGCCTAAGATTACACTATCAATACAACGATTGGGTTTAGTTGATTCTTTAAGGGCAAGGCCACTGAGGTGACAATGGGTGGCTTGCCTAGTAGTTGGCTTTACGCTCTCAGGCTTATGCTTTAGATTTGTCCACATAGTGAGAGTTTGAGCGGTAACAATAACCATTAACACAAATATTAATGTAAGGTCATTAGAACCTTTATAAATACTAACATGATGTACTAACACTAGGTTGGGTAGTGTTATCCCTGATATCTAGGGATAACCAGGAGATCATGTCTCGAGGCCCACATGGTCCTAGACATGGAGTACCGAGAGCAGGAGTGACTTGAGGATGGCCCTGGAGGGCCCATCTTTCTTCTTCTCAGCCAGACTTGTCCTGTCAGCAGTAGCAACTTCCATCACTATCGGCCTGGGCTTGCATCGGAGAGGACTCTTGCTCCATGAGGTAATTGGTCTGAGGTATCATGGTATGTGTCATATTTGATCGTTATAACCTTCTTATATATGCATTAGGTTCCTTTCATTTCGGATGACTGCTTGGATCTTACACTAATCCACTTGACCATTGTTGGGGTGATTGATGGGGCAACTTAGCAAGCTGGTATTCATGGGTTTTGGTTAGCCACCAAGGGGGGTTTGCAGAGCCATCGTCCGCTCCCACCATCTTATCACTTTTACGTCTTATACCCCACTCATCCATCCCCTTCCCCTAGTCTGGCCATTAGGATGACCTCTCAGGGTACATTTTGTCTTATGGGAAGAAGGGGCTAAAGGCCCAGGGGGTAAAAGCAGCTGGTAAAAGATAAAAGCCATAGGAAATAAAACCTAGAGATGCTTCGCCTAGGGGATCCCCGAGAAGGCAATAAAAGGCCTCTTGATAAGAGACTAAGAGACCCTAAGAAAATGATAAAATAAAT
>JASDQU010105275.1:100631-110940 GCA_032191745.1 Picea mariana
CTTTTCTCCATTTGACTCCATTAACCCAAGGCACTAGTCTAAGAACAAAATGTTGAGGTTTTTGTGCTAAAACAACTCTTTCAAACTCTTTAAATTTGAAACCCTACTAACCCTAGCGTCTAGACTAACCCTAATTGCTGATGACGTCTTGCTTTATTTGAACTTCTGTTTGGATTAAAAGTTGCAGCTGACTCATCCCTTGATAGCCATAGAGGTTTTAAGCAATTTCATTGGTTGATTTGGCAAAAGGTCCACCTCTTTGTCTAGCTAACCTAACCCTAACTAGCAACAATATAGGTGACGGCATACTTGTTTGAACCCTTGTTTGGCCTTAAAACGTTGAGGTATAGTCATCTATTTAATAAGACTTTGAGTTGATGATCATATTTATAAGCTCAATTGACAAAACGTTCCTCTCATTGTCTTCAAAAATTGACCTAATACTAGGGCTGACATCACCTTAAACCTGCAATAGTGACGCAACAACAATATTTATATATGAGCAGATTTATGATATTTATTGCATTGTGATATACAAGGATTTGATTTTACACATTGAATGCAAGTATCTTTTGTATTTATTGAAGAAGTATTATAACCCTTTTGTCTTTAATTGCAATCATTGACTTCGTCAATAATTACATTTAATATTGCTCATATAAGATAGTCATTAATATTTGAAGTACTAACCACTGCAGCACATTCTTTAGCTTTATTTGTCTTGTCTCGCAAACAGGTGCCATTCAGTGGAAGATCTTCTCCTTGACTATCATTTTGGCAGTAATCTGTGAAGGGAAAGCTTACCTTAACCTTTGAAGCCTTAAACCCTTGATCCTTCTCCTTCAGAACCCCAGATTACTAGGGACGTCTCCCTTGGGATTAGCCACCCTAAATAGAAAGAGCTCCCCATCGAGGTGACAGTGGGTGGGGAAGCTTCTGTTACGCCAGTTTGAGCTTTGACTTCAAGCTACCTAAACCTCTCCTACAAACTGTGCGATGACACGTAGTAAACCTTATTACATTAAAATTATTTTCAGGTTACTATTCTCACACTCAGAAGCTGTAATCAAATGTCTCACTATTGTTGTAGCATCACCCATCAAGCATCATAATCCTAATATCTTGCCATGATCCCAACCTTCTCCAACTATCATATCATTTCGCCCTCAGGATTGCAAAGGTAATGAAAGATATATGCTCCTTCATCTTCTGACCCATGAGATATGGGATTTCAACTATACTCTATTATAAATTCTTATTTCAATTTAAAGTTAGACAACTACTCAATTGACACTATATTGAATTGTCTAGATATCATTTTAATTTCATAAATATTGTCACAATGAAAGCCCTTAAAAGATATACCAAGCACCAAAGCCACACTCCATTTTAATTTCATAAACATTGTCACAATAAAAGCCCTTAAAAGATATACCAAGCACCAAATCCACACTCCATATTGTTTCCAATTATTTTTCCAAGCTTTTGTCATGTTTGCCAAGAAAAAACACAACCATAAATAATAGCTTTGATACAAAAATAAAACGACATTTCTCCCAGTATCTTTCTCAACGACACCCTTATGTTTATATTATATGTTGTATATACAGTTGAAGGAATGGTGATTCTTATATAGACCATAAGAGGCCAACATGTGGTTAAAATTGCTTCATTTCATAATCATTTATTAGGTTACTTTAGTGTATTAAAGCTAAATATACCTATTGAATTTTTACGAGTAGTAAACTCTTAATTAATGGATACTAAAAGTAATCTGAGAACATTGACCAAATATCATTTAGGCTTATCTAGACATCATTAATTTACATGTCTTTAACAAAGTTGATTATATCTACGTTTGATGTATAATGCCTTTACCAAGTGTGTTTACCTAAAATTTGACTCATATGATAGAATTGGAAGGGTTCAAGAGTTGGAAGGGTTCAAGGTCGAATATATTAACTCAAACAGACTTTGATCATATCTACATATTAATGTATAATGTATTTACCTAAAATTTGACTCATATGATAGACTTGGAAGAGTTCAGGCCTGAATATAATAACTCAAACAAACGACTTTTATATTGTTGGGCTGATAGTGACTTTGCTAGAAGCAACAAGAATGATCAATAAGTCATTCAAAAGTCACTAATTGCACTGAAACTAGGAAATGAAGAGTAGCAAATTGTCAATGAAGATCATTAATGCAATGTTTAAAGTTAACCAATCTGCAATGGCATGTCCATGGTTGCGTGAGTTGAGATCTTGATAGATGCCTTAGTGTTTCCGAGATGGCCATGTCAGTTGAGTTTTTGATAGATGCTTTAGTAGGTCCAACTTGGAACATTTTAAATCATTTTTTTCTAATTTCTCATGTAATGGACTCTCCACCTATAGTATTCTTCAATATCAGCCACAAATGGAAAGCTAAATTATTGAAAGCATTAACATGAGCAACAAGATGAATTAATAGATTTGGTTTAGAGAATTGCCTCACACTATCCTTTGCAAATGACCTTCCAAATTTTCTTTGTTGCCATGGCTTTCAGTCCACGTTTCTTATACAAAATGAAAATGAGCATCAGTAACTACCTTGTGATCCATATTGGCAATATCTACATTAGGTTAATGACATGAGAGCAATAGTAAATGACCCACTACTAAAGAAGGAAATGGAATCACAAATGGCATCACAATCTTATGGATGTATTAACTCTAAATGTGCAGAATTGATTACACAACATCCTGTACAAACCCTGTTGTCGTCCTTATACACACTTGCAAACGTGAGCTAAGTCTTGCTCACTTAGTGTGTCTTCGGAGGCATAATGCCTAGGTTCAAAGTCCACACTGTCACTTTGACTTGAACCTCTTCCATCTAGGCTAACTCCTAGGGAAGCCAAGGGGGGTAGACCCTAGTTACTAGATGAGATTAAGAGTTTTAATGTTCTAAGAGTTGGTTTTAATTGGTTAAAAGGTCAGGGGGAATCTAGCCTAAGATGTCAATCAACAAATGCAAGATGCAACTATCTAAGTATGAAAGTCAGACATTTTCCTAGGGCAACTAAGACTAGTGCCTAAAATTGGGCAAATGGGTCAACTAAGTTAAGGGGATGTTCATTACAAGATAAGTTACAAAGTATTACAATAAGACAGATACAATTAGATACAAAAGAATATACCATATATACAGATTAAGACTAGATACAAGATAGACAATATACTAACAAGTTTACTTAAGATACTTAAGATAAAGCAATCATCAACACATGAAGCCAAGCATGCTCACAACAGAGAGAGTTCCGTTGGACTGCTTTTCAATGGCCAAGAGACGCAAAGCACTCAAAACCCAATCAAGAGAATGCCTCCAAGTGGATGCGCACTTCTTGAAGGATCACACCACAGATACAGGAACAGAATAAAGATGAAAGCTTTGAAAGTAAAGTGCTCCAGATGAAGAGATATAACCACTTAAGCAATAATTCTACAACACATAAATGATAACTTGCNTATGAATGTAAATTGAAAGACAGTGAGATCAGTGAACTTGCAAGTGTGTAACTGTATTGCTTAGTGTTGTAGACTGAAAATTGAATTAAGTGGTTAAGTGTGGGATAATTTTAGCCCTATCTAGGTGTCAACCCAAAACTCTCCTCCCCCTATTACCAAGTGGTTGTTGGATGTTCAATAAGTGAGGCAATGAGGCCTACCCTAGCTTCACAAGTCAACCCTAAGGCCGAGTACTCCAGAAAATTTCCGTGGCTTTCCTCAAAACCCCAGTTTTTAAGTGGCGAAGATGGTGAGTTAAGGTGTTCTATTAAGTCTAATTAATAAATTTTAGATCTATGAGCTAAATAGCGTGAAGTGTGATTGAGTGCTTGTAGCTTGCTCAACAAGGAATTGCCAAAATACTGAAAATTGAAAGATAAGAAGGATGAAGCCTTTAGACAATGGATCGCAAGTTAAATTTTAGTTTCCGGAAAAGGCCTTGGGGACCCAAACCAGAATTAACGATTGAGTTCTTAGTTATTATATTGCAAATGTGAAGTGTGAGAACTGAAAGTAACTTGCGAAATTGTAAAAGGTTGGTTAATTGAGCCTTTGTGAAACCGGTGTTAGCATGCGCATGTGTAATATAAAGATTAGATAAACTGAACTTGCATGCTACGGAAAATAACGATCTAATCTAAGCCACCACGGGCTCTAAGCTAGCATGTGTTATGAGATCTACTCTAGATTATTTTAAGTTAAGCATGCATGTAGAAATCACGACTAATCTAGCTAAGCTTACAAAGTAAAGACTGAAAGGAAAGCAAGCCGCTTGGGTACAACTCCTTCGGGCTTGCGTTTACAGTATTTTAGAGTAGATCAGGAAGAAGAAAACGTTACCCAATGAGAGGAGTTGTTTGGAGGGTGTGTTGTGCATGTGATTTGGGCAACATGCCCTCTTGCCCTAGTAAGAACCTGCAAAAATCAACAAGCTATTGCTTGCTGATTTGAGCTGCAACACACTCAGAAAATGTTATGAAGTCTTTGTTTTTAGGCAAAGATTTCGTGCATACGAGAACCAGAAAATTAAATGATTTTAGGTGACCTATCTAAAAATTAAATGATTTTAGGTGACCTATCTAAGCATGTTAGCTACCAAAATGAAGAATGAGAGAAGGTGAACAATATCAGAAATAATTTAGAGTGTAAGTGAGAAGTAAGGGTAAATCTGTGCTTGGACTTATCCCAATATCCTCTCCTTGAAGTGTCCTGCAAAGCTTAAACATAATGTGAAACGAAGATAGATAATGATGGCATATATTAATAATCAAAACTACTTTCAATCATTAGTAAATGCAGATCAAATAAGTTAGCAATTATACAATCACTGAACTTAGTTAAGTAAACTACTTTACCCAACAATCTACCTATAATCACACAAATATTTAAAACAAAACGATTTCACCTCATATGCATATAACGATCCCAGACTAATCTTGAGATCTGTGTATCCTCCAAAGCATTTCCTTTTATTATCCAAATGGAAGAAGTTGTGGCAACAAATTGCTACAAGTTCTTCAAGAGCCACACCAATGAAGAAAGGTGACAATAATGATGAGAAAGGAAGAGAATAAGATAGTGAGAAAATGGTAGCATAATAGTGCAATAATGAGAGGTGAAGAATGAGGGAGTGAGAGGTCTCTTAAATAGCATGATATGCTAAGGAGACCCCTCTTGGATCTTTGACAAGTGTCAAAGATCCCAAGGTGAAGACAACTCAAAGACCAAAACAAGCCAATGAGAGACTACGCTTTTAGCGTGAGGGGAAATGGAAAAATGATGAAGTGAAGAAGAGAAAGCAAGGAAAGGAGGGTGAATTGGGTAAGAAGAGACCCACGCATTCCTTGAGGGAGAAGTTACACGCCTTTACAATAGATGTTTCCAATTATCCAAGAGGAAGCATGAGTTGGAAAGGGGCAATGCGTGAGTTCAAGAGGGCGTGTGCCAAGAGTGTGGGGGAGTAAGGGTTGAGTGTGTTGAACACACTCCTCAAAGGCACGTGAATGGAAGAGTAGAAGGCCCACTTAAAGTTTTAAGGCAAGCTTCCGATTTAAAATGGATGTTTCCACTTTCACATAGAAGGGAAGCATGAGTTCCGAGAAAATGCGTGAGGGTGGTGAAAGCGTGAGGTGGTATGAGTATGGAACACGCCTTAATGGCCTATGAGAGGTGGAAAGGAAAGACCTACGCTTTAATCAAAGAAAAATCTAAATTAAATCATGAAATTTCCATTTTCACGTAGAGGGTGACGTGAGGTTAGTTTGAGCTAAAGCGTGAGGAGTGGGAGGTGACTTGGAGGGAGTGTGGAGTCCACACTCCTTAAAGGTAGGCGAGTGGGTAAGGAGATGGCCCCACGTTCTAATTAAAACATGAGTTTACAATTATTATGTGGGAGGTGGTACGTATTCCTCAAGTGGGAATAAAATTAAAAGGTGGGTAATAAATTAAAATTTAATTTTAATTAAAAGGGGGTTAAAAGGGTAGGAAATATATGGTGGGGTCCTCTCATCATTATTTGCCACTTATTTCATCTGATTTGACTCATTATTACAAAATTGACATTTGCCCATGTACTGGGTTTGGCAATTAAAATTATTGTTTTCCCGAAAAACTCCTAATTGGACAAACAACTTAGCAAAACTTGTCCGACTGAGTTGAAACTTGGTCCACGGATGCAGGGAGTCTCATTAACTTTCTTTTGAGTAAAAATACCCCTATCAAAAATCCTGGACCCTAAGTTTTACATTAAATACCCAAAATTAATTAATTAATTAATTCAGAACCTAAAAAAAAACCTAGCTATACTTGACAGAATTCCGCGAAATTTCGCGCGCTGTCTTACATGGTCATTTACAACATTCCTAAACACTAGCTACCTAGGAATGACTTCATTAGAACTCCTTTCACCACTTTGGAGGATTTATTGGGTGGGAGTGAAAAACTCAAGAGATATTAACCCGACTGGTTAGGCCATATTAACCTCCTAAGGATAAAAAACACTCAGCAAAAGGAACTCTCCTAATGAAGAAAACCCTAAGGCAACTGACCTAACATGATCCATGTAGACCTATTACATTATAAACCCGCGCAGGGGTGCGGTAATCCCGCTTACAAAAATTTGTGCTGGAGCAAAAAAAAATGCCCTGTAGAACCAAAAAGTCTTCGACATGTTTGCATCTGTTGATGCATATCTTCATGACACATGGAGTTGACCCCCTGGTTGAAGAGGCAGTCAACAGACCTTAAGAATTAAAAACTACTACAATGAATCCGGAATCTATGTGATCCCATATGGCTGAGATGATGCTGATTGCAACAAGGTTCTGCATGTAAAAAATTCTCTCCATCAGAACAGGTAAAATGTTCTAAGATGACGCATGGTGAAATACAAAATTTATTTGAGAACTTGAGACAAGATTTCATGTTTGAACTGGAGGAAAAGGACCCAAGGCTTCCTCTATAAAAGAGTTTGAGGAGTGATGCTGAAGAAGCATTGAATTCCATGAACTTTGAGATCGAACTCACACCAAGGGAGTTTGAAATGGAGAAACTAAAGTGAAAGAGGTGACAATAAGTTTTTCAAAATGTGTTTTTATTTTATATGCTTCTCAAGTTGTCAGGACTCAGTATAGTATTTTCTTCCTCTTTCAGAAAGAAGTTAAAAATTTGGTTCTTGTCTATTTTATATAAAATGTTTGAAATGCACTTTAAAATTGACCAAGATTTTTCACTACAGGTAGATACTTTCCAGTTCTACATCTACCAGTCTCCCTCTTCTCCAAAACTTAGATATTTATTACTTACTAAACATAAATAGGCATCCTAAATCACCCACAATGGATATCATAGTTGAACACATCGAGGATTTCTCATAAAAATTGCAAAGAAATCTGACTTTAAGGCCTATTACCCCCTCTCGCCTAGGGGTAACTAGAGGAGATCATGTATCATGGCCCACAATGAAGACAGTGATCCCAACAATGATGATGATCAGCATGTCTACAGAGAGCAGCCCAACAGCCCCCTCAGAGCCCTCTTCCTCACCAACATGGCTCATCACACTCAATCAGCAAGGCTCATCGGGAGATGGTGCTTTGACAAATTATGAGGTACATTAGTCCTTGTTTCGTATAAAGTGTCACATTTATTACATTGGGAATTTGAATGATCATAGGTTGAAGTTGGATGATGAATCATGAGCTCAAAAGTTATGCTTTTTTCCTTGTTTCACCTTGGTGGCCATACTAGGCATCCTAGTCCCGTGTTTTCACTCTTGGGGAAAAGGGGTACCACTGGTGGTTCCTTGAAAGGGGTAGTGTGCCATTCCTGATCATATTTACCACTTTTCCATCCTTGATCCTTCCATTCTCCCACCTTTTGGGTAATGTGGTTACATGTACACCAAAAAGGAATGTGCGTTGTTATCCCTGATTTCTAGGGATAACTGGGAGATCATGTCTCGAGGCCCACAGGTCCTAGACATGGAGTACCGAGAGCAGGATTGACTTGAGCATGGCCCTGGAGGATGGGAGGTCTCATCACGAGCTGACCCATTATGTTCATAGGCATCTAGCAGTATGACATTGCCATTATCTGGTTACCACGGCAGGGCAATGACCCTTGGTTGCATGGCCAAGGGAAAGGGGGTCTCATCACGAGCCAGCCTTACCATTTCTGCGAAAATACTCGTGTGTAACACTGTTAGCTCTGGTCACCACGCCAAGGCAATGTCCTCTGGTCAGACCTTGAAAGAAAAAAATAATGAATAAAGAAAGAATAAAGGCAATAAAGGGGCTTTGGAAAAACTGCATCCATGATAGGTACAGCTCGCCTCCTACAAAGGCACCCACGGATAATACCTACCCCTGGTCTTCGCTGTGTCTGGACATCCTTAGACCATATCACCTCATATTACATGGCTTGAATAATGTCCTTTGGGAACTTTTCTCTTTTTATGCATACTGGCCCAATAGGTTACCTTATCTTTTTCTTCAACTTTGTGTAGTAGATCAGTGTAATATCTTTGAGCTATTAGAGGATATGCTAGGGGTTTTATGCATGTATTTGATAAAATTAATGATGAGATATGATTGACATTGCTATGATCCCGAGGACTAATGAACCCATGGAGGGCGAAGTTTTTGATGTGCAGGACCATGCCCGATGGACAGGTACCAGTGGACCGGTACACGTGGGGAGATGATTAGCTCGGACCTCCATGGAGCTGAAGAGCCCATCAGATGGTTGTTGGGATCCTATCAGTGGCAGAGACAGGACAGTGTTATGATGAGCCTTTGCACATGAAGAAAAGAAGGACGTTCCAACCAGGACACTTTGGTTGAGCCCGACCTAAGGGGGATGATCCACTTCAGATGGAACGTTTTCCTCTTGATGGGCAGGACGTCACCCAGGAGATCTGGACGTCACCTTGAGCATGTGGCAGTTTGATGAATTACTGGCACGTGTGGCAGCTTGGAGGAGCCCTAAAAGGGCTAACGTCTGACTTCTGGATGCTGGACATGCCCAAAAAGGGCCAACGTCTCCCTCAGAAGGGCTTGACATCCCACCTTTTGCTCATTTTGTGTCTTTTACTTAGCAGTTAATGTAAAAACAGTGTAAATTTTGTAGTTAGCCTTGTCGGTTGTTTTAATGACCTATTTTGTAAATTAAAGGTCATGGAATGATAAATATTGAGGATGTTTTTCCCTCATTTGGACATAATAACACAACTCACACACTTGTGAGATCTGATTTCTTGCGCCCTACTAGGGTAAATTTGGTATTTAAGTGAGGCGCACTAGTTCTTGGAGGATTTTTTTTGGCATTTATGGCATTTCTCTCAAGGAAAATTTACAACTAGGGTTTGCACATGTTTTTCTTCATGATATGTAAGTGTTTTTCCTGCAAAACTTCTTGATTGAATGGTTGTAGGTTAGTATTCTTGCATTTACTTATAAATTTGTTGATTTTAAAACCCTAGGTAGCAAGCACACAAGTAGGTCATTGCTACATGTCCCCTTGTTGAGAAATAGTTTTCAGCCATTGAAGAAAGAAGATATAGCCTAGCCGTTGCTACACTTGTCTTCCTTTTTCTGAGCTAGCGTTGAAGTTATAGGTTGAAAAGAGGAGATGTCCTAGGCCTAGTTTGACTACACCTAGGGTTCCACCTTCTAGGGTTTGAAGGCCTTGCCTTTGCAACACTTTCTCCCTTAAATTTATACTTTGAGCTAGCCGTTTTGCCAAGTTTATTTAGAGAAGGAGGAAAGAGCACGAGGCCTTGCTTAAGCAACACCAGAGTGAGCCTCTTTCCCCTAGGGTTTTGATTCTAAGGCCCTGCCTTTGCAGCACCATAGAACCCTACCTTCCAGTCTCTAAGTTCTTATCCTCCTGAGACCTTGTGCCCTTACTTTTGACTCCATATACCCTAAGGCACTGGCTAGATCTCCAACGTTGAGCCTCTAGTGTACAAAACCACCTTTTAAACTTTAATTTCTGAAACCCTAACTAACTAACCCTAACGTTGCTAACCTAGGCTAACGTCATAGTTGACGCAACAAGCTTTTGACTCTTATAAGCAATTGAATGATGACGTCAAGCATTTATTGAACAAATCATTGATTGAATATACTGTTGGCTTGGTCATTTGGATAGATATTGATGAATTGATGATCTTTCTTAGGCTAATTAACAAAACGTTGACTTTCATCTTGTATCTATTGCATTGCTTATTAAATGAAATCAGATAGTTAAAGAAGTAC
>JASDQU010105275.1:111379-129891 GCA_032191745.1 Picea mariana
CTACATATGAGGTGATATTGTGGGATTTGATTTCATGTGGTTTGGTTGGGTAGATCTTGAATTGAAGTATTTCATTTGGGTAGATTAGCATAGAGTATTCTTGCTGATTTATTTGTGTTGGGTAGCTAGATTGCTTTGAAGTATTTCAAGTAGTTAGTTTATCCATTTACAATATTTATTCTTGGCTCAACCTTGTCTCAAGTTTTGCAGGTTCACTTCAAGGGATTATTGGGAAAGCCTTAAGCTCGAGTCTTCCCTTAACTCCTACTCAAACTCTAAGTTTATTTGGTTTTATATTTCTGCTGCAATCCATTATATATTTCAGTTTGCTAACTCTCTTAGATAGGTCATAGATTTCCATATATTTCAGTTTTGTTACTTGGAGATTTCATGTGGAAAATTTCTTCATAAAAAACAGAAATTTTCCTTAACTTTGTTGTGTTGTGCAACATTTCCAGCAAGCTTTTGCTTGCTGGTTTTTACAGGTTCTTACCAGAAACAAGGGGATATGCTGCCAAATTTCAGCCATACAACACAACAAAAGCTGCCCAACTAAGTGGGTAACATTCCTTTCCCTTTCTCTTCTCATTCTTGTATTCTACTTGTATTTTTTAGCCATTGTACATTAATTTTCTGCAAAGTAGTTTAGTTGCCTACACCTGGGGAGTGTGATTGGCCAAGCCAACCCCCCAAAATCGTTGGGCTAGTTTAGTTTTCAATTTCAGCATTTTTTATTTCTTAAACAACCCTCTTTGGCCAACAATGGTAGGCTTGCCTCCACCTTGGCCATTGTAAGTGGTTTGCCCTTTTGTTTTTCAAGTTTTGTTTAAGTTAATGTGCCTACACCTTGGGAGAGTAACCCCCAATATCGTTGGGCTAGGATAAGTAATATGTGAATGATCTAATTTGCTTATATGTTTTAAAATAATCTAGAGATAGATCCTCACACATATTGTTAATCTTGGTTCAAGTTGTAGTAATCTAAGTTTCATTTACATGCTTTAAGTTTTCACATGTTATCTCAGTATTGGCATAACTAAACATAACACACATCTATGCTTAATTAGTAATACATTTTGAGCAACTCATGTGTTTTAACTTTTCATGTTTTTTCATTTAAGTTGCAAACCTCCTCATGGACATGTAAATGGTGTATGGTATCATTTATCTTTTCAGCAAGCTTTCTTTCACTTAACATATCTTTCATAAGTAATAACACACATGGTTAAGTGATCTCATTTTGTCTCATTTTGCTATACTTGTTGACAAGTTGTTCTTGTCATTTACTTGTTTTTTATTTCAAGTTTTATCTTCACATGTGGCTAAGTAAATGAATGACATGTATCTTACATCTTTCCATTGATGTTTAGATGTGTTTATGGTTATCACTTTTTACATCTTGCAAGCACATTCATAACAACAACTTCAGTTTCGGTTTTGGGCTAAAAACTAAAATTTTGGGCACCTAAAACACTCCTAAAATCAACCAAACACACCTAAAGACTCACCCGAGAGTCATAATAACATTTTAGACACTTAGGATAGCTTTATTCAGCCATCTCCACCATCTAAAACGGGTTTGAGGAAAACAACGGAAGGAAGTGGCGGGGGACCGTCCCGTGATCCTCCAGGAGGGGATCCTTTCCGGGAAGTACTCTTACTGTCAGGACTGACCTGGGAAGCTAGGGTGGGCCTCGTTGCCTTACTATCTTGAGCACCCCGCATTCATTTGGCCAAGGGAGGAGGAAGCTTAAAGCCCCAACATAGTTTAGGGGGAGGGAAATAAAAATTTATCCAACTTTTAAGAAACTCCTTAAACATCTAGTTGCATAGAAAATCCTTGTGTGTTGGGGGGCTTTAGATGTATGTGTAGGAACACACATTGATAATAATTACATACTTATAATCCTTATTGCAACTACATGGTTTATGTCTTTAATGTTTCATGTCTTTATGAACATATGAGTTAAACATTGTTATATCTTTCTTATTTGCTCTTGTGGTGTGATTCAAGAAGGAGTTGAGTATCCCACTTGGGGAGGCATCACCTTCTTGAGTCTTGAGTGCTTTTATGGTTGCCATTGAAAAGCAGTCCAATAGAGTAAGTGCTATTGGGGCATGCTTGGCTCATGTGTTGATCTCGCTTTGATTTTTATGTACCTTTGTATCTATTTGTATCTTGTGTAATTATTGTAACATCTTTGATTCTTTTGGTAAGTAATTGTAATATTTGGTTTGGGGGTAGTTTCAACTTGTTTTACTTGTAAACACTTTGTAATTGAACCACCCTTAAACGTAGTTGACCCCATTGCCCAACCTTAGGCACTAGTCATAGTTGACTTAGGGAAAGGGTTGATTGTCATATAGAATAACTTGCAATTTGCATTTGCTGCCTTAGCATCTTAGGTTAGTATTTCCCCCTTAGCCTTTAACAAAATAAAACCAACTCCTAGAACCTTAAAAGTTAAATCACATTTAGTAACTAGGGTCTACCCCCCTTGGCTTCCCTAGGAGTAAGCCTAGAAGGAAGAGGTTCTAGTCAAGGTGACAGTGTGGACTGTGAACCTAGGCATTGTGCCTCCAAGGACACACTAAGTGAGCTGGACTTTGCTCACGTTTGCAAGTGTGTATTAGGACGGCAACATCTTTGGCACCGTTGCCGGGGATAAGCCATTTATCCTTGGTCAAAACGACTTAACTTAAATTTTTAAGAACTAATAATTCTTTGAGCTTGCATTGGTTAGCTTTGTGTGATTCTTTTCCAAGTGGCGACTCCATTGAACAAATCTATCAAGCATACTGCAAGAATCAATCCTTGTTGGCTGCTTGAAATTCTTGGAGAAGAAGCACTCATTGATGTCCAATTCTTGTTCCAAACTTAACAAATTAACTTTTGTTTTCGTTCTTGTTTTTGCTTTGTTTTGATGCTCTTGTTTGTCTAAAATAAACTTGGTCATCTGGCGACTCCACTTTAAAATAATTTGACAGAGTTTTCTTCAAAAAGGAACTCACGGTTTGGTATCTGCATCCTTGAAGTTGAAAAGGTTTTTGGATGAAGTTAACATGTTTGCACATGAATCGGATGATGAATTTATGGAAAGATGGAGGGGAAAGAACCTCCCAGATATGGACACAATCAATTCAGACACAGAAGAAGATACTCCACCAGATCCCATTAAGGAGCTTAAAGAAATAATTTTGAACATGCATTATGCCCATACTAGACAGTTTGAAGTCATGAAATTACAACTAGATATCATGGAGGTTCGCCTTGCAGAAAATGAAGCTTATATGGAATATCCAGACCCCCATGAACTTGAGCTTGACAGTGAAAAATATGAGGAAGTTCATGAGGAAATTCCGGATGAATCTATGGATGAATCAGTGATCTATTTTGAGGAAGTGAAGGATCTTGAGTTGGAAAATGTTGAATATCTAGATGATTCAAGTCCCCACTCTCCTCTTGAGGAACCAGCCTTTTTGAACGCTGACTTTGAAGATCTTATGATGGTTCCTGTGATATGTTCTTTTTCAGTTTCTCAACCAAAGGATAAGTTAATGCAGAATTATGTGGAAATGGAAGGCAATTTCAATTTATCAATGTCATATCATTATGAGAATTGGTTGGCCTCCCACCTTGACAGTCATGAGCAGCAAAGTATTCAGAGTTTACATGGCTTGTCATATTCCAATGTTTGGTTGAAGGGAGGAAGGAGCATGGTACTTGGCTGGTTCTTCCTCACAAAAAGTTCCAAGTTGATCAAACTTGGGAAGGGGTCTTCTGTGAGTCATCCTGGACTAAGATGTTTCAGACACTTGTGGCATCATTTCACCCATTGCATGGGTGGTTGTAACGTATCTCTAACCCTTCCTTGTATTTTAATTTTGTATTATTTCAATTTATTATGTCAATATGTACTTAGAATTTTTTTTTCGGTATCATAGTTTCATTTGTAGTTATTATGTTGTATTTTAGATATTTCATTATGTAGATGTTGTTTATAGCATTGATTTTATTTCATCATGTATGAATATGTACTAATGTTAATTTCTGGTGTTTTCTTTGGGGAGCACTCTGTTTTGTAGATGCTGGATTCTCGTATGCTCTCCACCTCATTTGAGTAGATCGAACACACGTCCCCATGTGGAGCCAGATGTTGACCACCTATTTAGCTAGGGGGTCAATTCATGTGCCATGAAGTATGCATCATCAGATGCAAGAATGTCGAAGACAGTATTGGTTCTACTTGGGCATTCTATGCTCCAGCACAAAATTTTGTAAATGAAATTTCCGCACCCCTGCGTGGGTTAATAATGTAATAAGTCTGCATGGATCATAGTTAGGTCAGGTACCTTGGGATGTTTTCATTCGGAGAGTTCTTTTCACCGAGGGTTTTTTATCCTCAGGTTGTCAACTGGGCTTTTTAGCTTGGTTGATTTCCCATGAGTTTTTCCCTCACACATGCAATAATTCCTCCAAAGTGGTGAACGACGTTCTAATGGTCTCATCCTTTGGTAGTTCTTAAAGGAAGGCTCTTCCCGAAAAGTGATTTGACAATAGGAGAGTTCAAGGGAGGCTTCCTTCTGAAAGATAAAGGAGGATTATTGAATCTCCTCTTAGTTTGTGGAGTCGCCAGATGGTTTACTTGAAACTACCAAAGAAAAGGGGAAAAACACCCTAGTGGAGTCGCCAGGTAAGCTTGTAAGAAAAGGTCTTTGAGGCAAGGCTTACCGAAAAGATGTGTAGTTTGAGGAGAATTGACTCAGTGTTCCCCGGCAACGGCGCCAAAATGTTATCGCACAGTTTGTAGTTGGGTCAAATGGCTATAAGATGGAGGTCAAACTGGCGTAACAGGAACCTATCCCACCCAATGTCACCACGATGGGGAGGTTCTTTCCCTTTAGGGAGGTTAGGCCCAGGGGAGACGTCCCCGGTAACCTGGAGTTTTGAAGAGGCAAAAGTTAAAAGGACAAAGGTAAAGTTCCCCCTTCACAGGTCACCACCAAAAACAGATAGTCCCGGCTAAACAGCCAATAATGAAGTGAAGCCTCAAAGAAGAACACCTGCCTGGAACAAAGCAACAACAAACCAATATATGCAAGCTATAATTCGATGGGTTAGTACTTCATAAGACTATCTGATATTAAAATAAGCAATTATGGCAATAAATATTGACGAAGTCAATGTTTATTAATATAGCAATGCAAATAATATCACTTCCTCAATAGATACTGAAATGAGATGGCATTCAATGTAACAAATCAACACAACATCAATTAATGCCTAAACCACCATTCAATTGCTTCTTAAACAAGACGTTGTTGCATAAAGATGAGATATTCAAGTATGACATCAACAACTTTAGGGTTAGCAATTAGTTAGGGTTTCAATTTAGAAAAGAGTTTGAGAGTTTGTTTGATCACTTTCACTTCAACATTGGAGATCTAAGATCAGTGCCTTTGGGCTAAATGGAGTCGGAAAGTGAAGTACGCACAAGTTGAAGGGGACGAAATTCCAAAGGACTAGAGGGAAAGGTTTCAAGGTGCTGCTAAAGCAGGGCCTCGAAGATGGAACCCTAGGGGATAGAGGCTCACTCCGATGTTGCTAAAGCAAGGCCTCGTGCTCTCTCCTCCTTCCCGGCAAACAACTAGCTCAATGAAAAGCAAAGTCAAGACAAGAGAGTTTAAAGAGGGAGAGTGTTGCTAAGGCAAGGCTCTTTCATCAAACCCTAAAAGAAAACGGCCCTAGGTGTAGATAACCTAGGCCTGGGACGTCCTCTTCCTCTTGAAGTTTAAAGGTACGACTAGCTTAAGGGAAGACGAAAGAAGGAGTGTAGCTATGGCTAGGCTTTCTTCTTCTTCTTCTTCAATGGCTAAAAGTTTTTTCTATCAGGGGACATGAGACAACGACCTACTTGTGTGTTTGTCCCCTAGGGTTTTGATTCAACAATATTTATAAATAGATGCAAGAAATTAAACTACAACCATTCAATCAAGAAGTTTTGCAGAAAAATACTTACAAATCATCAAGAAAATAATCATGCAAACCCTAGTTATAAACCTTCCTTCAAGAAAAACACCATAGAATGCCAAAAATCTCCTCCTTCAACAAGTGCGCCTTCCTTAGTTCAACCAATAATCCCAATAGGGTGCAGACCTCACTAATGAGTGAGTGATGTGTTATGTTAAAATGAGGCTAAAACTCCTCAATATATATTGTATCAATGACCTTAATTAATTTTAGATCATAAAAATGGCTGACAAGACCACAATACTGTTTTTACATTAAATTGTCAAATTAAAACCCTAATTGAGCTGTAAAAAGGTAAAATCCCCTTCAAGGGAGGCGCTAGCCCCTTTTAGGGCAGATGAAACATCTAGGAGCAAAACGTTAGCCCCCCAGGGGCCTCTCCAACATGCCACACGTGCCACTACTGCCCAGTCTGCCTCCATGAATGTCCATGAAGCTGGATGACATCATGGCGAGGATGGGGGCATCCAGAGCCTTCCAAGGCCAATGTTCCATTGAAAAGGGGTCATTCCCCCTAGGCCGAGCTTCGCCAAAGTGCCTCTAATGGAACGTCCTCTTCTTCTTCGGTTCAAGACCCCAATCAATCACTGTCCTATCTCTACCCCTTGATTTGGTCTCAGCATCCATCTAGTGGGCTCTTCAGCCCCATGGAGGTCCGAACTGATCATCTCCCCATGTGTACTGGTCCAAATGGTACCTGTCCGTCGGGCATGATCCTGCACATCAGAAGCTACACCCTCCATGGGCTCATCAGTCACCGGGATCATAGCAATGTTAATCATGTTTCATCATCAATATTATCAAACATATGCATAAGACCTTAATACATCAGTCAATAGCTCAAAGACATTACAAAAACGTACAATACAAGACTGGAGAAAAAGACAAGACGTCCTATTGGGTTAGTATCCACAAGAAAGGGGAAGTTTCCAGGAAGGTTTCATCCAAGCCATGTAAGTTAGGTGATGTGGCTGGGGATGTCCAGACATGTGGGTGAAGTGAGAGCCAGGGATGCATGATGTTATATGTGGGTTCCTTTGTAGAAGGTGAGCCGTACCTGTCATGGATGCAATTTTTCCAAGCTCGTTCTTGCCTTTATTCTTTTCTTTTATTTGTTTTTTCTTCTTCTTTTTCTTTTTATTCAAGGGATAACCAGAGGAAACTGCCTTGGCATGGTGACCAGAGCTGACAGTGTTACCCACAAGTACTTTCACAGAGATGATAAGGTTGGCTCGTGATGAGACCCCCTTTCCCTTGGCCATGCAACCAAAGGTCACTGCCCTGGCGTGATAACCAGATGGTGGCAATGTCATACTGTTAGGCACCCATGAACCTAATAGGCTGGCTCGTGATGAGACCCCCTATCCTCTTGACTAGGTCTTGTTTATCCCTCTTGTTTCTTACTGAGAGGCTTTTTATTGCCTTCTCGGGGATCCCTGGGCGAAGCATCTCGAGGTTTTATTTCTAGGCTTTTATCTTTTACCAAGTGCTTTTACCTTCTGGGCCTTTAGCCCCTTCTTCCCACGAGATAAGGTGCAATCCTACAAACAGGTCAACCCAATGCCTGGACAAGGGGAATGGGACAAGTGAGTGGGAGATAAGATGAAATAGTGGTGCTATGAGGGGAGCGGACGATGGCTTTTTAGAAATCCCCTAGTGGCAAACCTAGACCTATGGGCACAGGCTTGCTAGGATACCTTGTCAATCTCCCAGATCATGGTCAAGTGAGCTAATGTAAGATCCAAGCGATTGTTAGAGATAAAAGGAAACAGATGCATATATTCAAAGGTTTTAATGATCAAAAGTGACACATACCATGATACCTGGACCAATTACCTCATGGAGCAAGAACCTCCTCTGATACAAGACCAAGCCGAATGTGATGGATGCTGCTGCTGCTGACAAGACGACTCTGATGAGAGAAGAAAAGAATGGGTCCTCCAGGGCTATGCTCGGGTCAATCCTGCTCTCGGTACTCCATGTCTAGGAACTGTGGGCCTCGATACATGATCTCCTGGTTATCCCTAAAAATCAGGGATAACAAGCGTCACTACCACTGCTCTCTCCTCCATCCTCCTCTTTATTCAATGCAATCTGTGCATCTGTTGATGTGGAGGATGACCCCTCAAGAGGATCACCATCATCAAAAGTGACTGTCTCTAGCACTGATTCATTAAGATCCAAGTTGGCTAATGCCAACTCAACACTGCTGTCCAAACCCATATCATTAGGAAACACATCCCACATCTTTTTCTTTCCCTTCAACCACTCTTCTCTCTACCTGTTAATAAGATGGATGTTAGTGTGCACATACACCACTAAGTCACCTGACACAATGACAAAGAGAGGAGTTCAACAAAAGAGTTTATACTTTAGTGAAGGGTACATTTTTACTGGGGTTGTGACAAAAGAGTTCAACAATCAATGCCACCAACATCGAGGTACATGAAAGGCCTGGTGCCCTTGATTAAATGTCAGTTCCATACCCTCATACATGATAGAATCCAATGGAAACATTGCAATCTTGCCAATCTTGAAATCCTGAAAACCGTTAAGTCTGCTGAATTTTGAACGGGACCTAAAATTCTACTTTCTCCGTATGAAGTCCAATGAGGTTGGAACCATTCTCCAACATCCTGAAACAATTAATGGTAATGTTAAAAATTTAATCACAGGAGATAAAGGAGAATGTCACTTTTACTTTTAGAATTTAACATTACCATTAATTACTAGGGTGGGTGAAATGGAGGGGGTGGGGACCTCTTTAAATAGCATTAGTAAGGAAAAATAACCCTCAGCTTCTCACCAAAACACCTCACAGCTGCAACTTGCATGAGAAAACATGAGCCCGGGTACTTTTTTGTTTAGGACATATGTCCTATTTTCAGGACACGCTGAGGGCACGTGTCCTATGAACAGGACACGTGCTAAAAAACASGTCCTCAGCATGTCGTGTCGTGTCTGATACATAGGATACATGACACGGAGGGGGGGTTGGATGTGTCCAGTGACTTAGATTGTGGGCAATGGAAGATCATCCACTTAAGTGTGAGAAAAATTTACYGAACATATTTGGTTTCTGGTAAAAGCCGACATAAATATAGTTTTCATTTAATGAGTTGTGTTTGAATCTGCAAATACACTTGCTGTAATTTGTGCATGCAAGATTTATAATAATCTTCTTCTGCAGGGTGTTAGAAGGAAGCAGTGATGGGGGTCAAACTTGGTACATTCTTGATAGTCAAAAGTCCCAGTTCTTTGAGATGCGGTTTATGCGTAAAATTTTTATAATTACTCAAGAAAAGCAGATGTGCAATGCTTTCAGGTATATTTACTACACATGCTTAAAGGGACCATATATGGCCAGAATTTAGAACATATATGCGGTGTTAGTCAACATCCTAACGCAAGATACAGATTGCTGAAATCAATTTTCACATGAACAGGTTCAGGTTTTTATCAGTGCGAGATACCAATGCAACAAGTCGACTACAGGTTTCTTGCATTGATCTGTATGCTGAACAAGACAAGGCCTTCATCAAATAATTCTTTGTACTGACATTCTGAGTAGGTTATACAGAACACAAGATCCAGTGTCATATTTCAGTTTACTTATAACTGTATGGTATACAGAGAAATTTGTAGTCAGTATTTAGTATTTAGAGCTTAAAACTATTGATGTTCCAATGCAAAACAGGGACTAAAACACATTTGTCAAGCATTGCTGTAAACAATGTCAAAATAGTGTATTACATGTCCTCTTAAACCAGTTGAATGTTTTCTTCTGGTGGAGGTTGTTGTTTGAAATGTGAAGTAGGTCATTATGTAACATTGACTATAATCTGGTAGTAGGCTTAAGGATTCTATGCACCGGATCTAATGATATTATATCCATTTGAACTTAACTTTTGATTGGATTTCAAGGATTCTCTACTTTGTGAAGATATGATTCAACTCTTCCAATTGTCTTAATTGTGGCAATGCATATGTGGTGATTCAAAAATGACATAGAAAAATAGCTTAATTATTTAACTACATCAGAGCCTGCCTACTTCCTCTGATTGTCATCTAATGTAGGTTGGAGCTCTTAAAATTGGGAAGAAATCTGTCGCATGGAGACACGTCCCCAGCCCAAAAAAGGCATGAAACTGGGATGTCCTAGTGCCCAGGTATGTGGGTACCAGTACTGGAATGTAGCCCTTAAAAAATACCACATCCCTTAAAATGGGGACGTCCCCTGGGAAACCAATAAAAAATGCAGGAATCAAAGGAAGAGAAAATAAAAAATAAGCTCCCATGTTCATGTGCTTGGCCCTTATGGCAGTTTGAGAGATACATAAAAGAGAAATAATGCCCATCAAATATTTTTATTCACAGTGGATGTGAAAAACTGCGGCAGCAGACTTTGTTGGTCATTTTGGACATGAGAAAATGCTTTTGGGAGCTGGAAAACACTTGTGGGCATAGATTTGGAGACGTGAATCCCAATTTACAGCTGTAGACATCGATTTCCAGTTGTTTGCTGTGATATATTGCTATAGGCGCTGTCTTTGTTGCTGTGAACAGGCATTTTACACGGGGCACCATTTTTCATGTGCTTGGCAGTTTGAGAGATATATAAAATATTAAAACATAATAATGGCCATCAAATATTTTTATTCATAGTGGATGTGAAAAACTGTAGCATCAGATTTTGTTGGTTATTTTGGACATGAGAAAATGCTTGTGGGCATAGATTTGGAGATGTGAATCCCAATTTGTAGCTGTAGACATCGATTTCAGTTGTGTGATGTGATATATTGCCATAGGCGCTGTCTTTGTTGCTGTGAACAGGCATTTTACACGGGGCACCATTTTTCTTGCTGTGATATCCATTTTTCACTGTATGGGCGTTGTTTTGCAACAGTGGACTTTGGGTATCTCGCCATTTCTATTCCACTGTAAGGCATTGTGAATTTGAGTTCTATTTTTAGTGTATGTCAAGCCCAAATAATTTAAATTTGTAAGTGCAGCAAATCTTCTTTAGTTCATGAGATAAGGCGCATATGTATTCAATCCAATAGAAAATGGTAAGTGAAAATGATGTCTTAAAAACTTTATAAAGAATTGAAAAAGGTGAGAGATGAAGCATTAGTGTCTTCTTCCTTTTCTTCTTGGAGTATAGACTCCAGAGTGCAAATAGGGCATGGTTGAACAAGGGGTGGATGGGGAATTACTAGGTTGAAAGGTGATACCATGATACTAAGTCTATAGAGTAAAGGATTTAGAAAATATGGAGCTAATGCTAATATGGGTGCTTTTATCATACTGTGCTGGTTTTCACAGTTCCTCATAATGTTGATTTAGATTTTTGGACGTTTCATAAACTCCATACAAAGTTTACTTCCAGAAATCTAAATCAGCATCATGGGTGCTTTTATCAAGGATGATGTGGAGATGATAGGTGAAGGAGATGTGTCCAAGGAATGAAAAAGGAGACAGCTAGATAAAGTGGGTTTGTTGCATGGATGTGAGTCGTCTATCTTGGTTAAGGAAGATAATGAGTTTACCTTTGAACAAAGAATGAAAGCAATATGGCTTTTTGTGTGTTGTTTCATCTCGAAAAATACTTGAAGGTTCCGTAAAAATATGTGTCTAGAGAATAATTTAGTCCTTGAAGTCATTAGATAATTGGGTATTGGGGTTTTTCTTTTATTTCCTTTTAAACTGAATTTATGGCCTTTAAGGTCCTTGAAGAACTTGTGGATATGTGAAAAAAGTACCTTGAGGTTCTTGACTTAGTATTTGGATGAAAATTGGAGAACATCTATTAGACTGCAGCGCCATAGTCTGCAAATTCAAGGATTGAATCCCCTTATTGGAAATTCCTTACCTAGGTTTGAAGTGGTATGGATGAGATTTTCACTTATGAAAGGACAAATGGTATGATTCTATCCATGCATGTTACAATTATGTTAGTTGTGTATTGCTTGTAACAAGTGTTTAGGAATTTTAGGGTTCGGTTCACAAAGAAAAAGTATTTTAGTATTATGCCCCTACCAGGGGTATGTGTATTTATCTAAAGAGTTTGTTCAGTGAAGATTTTTTCTCACTGAAAATAAATTTGTACACAATAGAGTATGTCCTTATTTACGTGTATGACAAATAGTTGGGTGTGCCCCTATTTATACATAGTTTTTTCTTTAGTGTAAACATAGGTGCGTGTCCTTGTTCACATGGATGTAATGTGTATGAACTTTGTGTCCTAGAGAATACTACCCTTATTGGATTGGTGATATGTTTCCATCCATTGATGGTGTAACAAACTAGAGCCTATCCCAATTCTCTTGAGTGATTCATTTCCCTTTGGACTATGTCTGTCCTAGGGGGAATGTTAGAAATATCATTGGAGTAATGCATCATAGTCCAATGATATATTTGTAACATACCTGACCCCCTAATCCTCCTTAGGCTGGTGGGATGTACAAACTTTCTCTCTCTTCATTCTAACTTTTCTTCCAAACAATAACCCATTTCTCGATTTTGATAACATATGCCAACTTGCTCCTCAAGAGATTTTCAACGACTGTAACTACGCTCAAATCCGAGCTGTAGATAGAAATATATGGCCCTAGGAAGTTCCTGCACATCACCCACATGATGATGTCATCCTACCACGTGGACCTGTCCGTACAGATGCCAACATATGTGGCTCCTTTGCTCGACCATTGGCCCAAAAACACTACCACACCATCGGACAATCGACTTACCATGTTCACAACTCTTCCCACAATCGGCAGCCCAAAAGGTTGTCGAACATTCACCATCGGGCTCATCCCATCAGGATGACCACTTAGCACAAATTCTTCTTGAAGCCTGCAACCCGCGTAGATATTAGGTTTCCCTCGTCAGACTCTCCTTCCTGCAACACTATTGGGATGTCGTTTCTCCGCGCCTTAAGGATTTCTTCGTAGTCCGCAGCTTGCAAGACTATCAGATGCCCCCTTTTCGAGGAATCCCCATCAAGATGACAACTTTGCCTACTCAAGGATTCTTCTGAAACTCGAGATCCAAAAGCACTATCAGACTCCTTCAATCGGCTTCCACCATTGGAAATTCTCCCGAAATGAGTATTCCAAAAATAATCCTTTCAAATTATTAGATGGTCCATTTCGACCCTGATCAATGGATCTCGTTCTATTTGGGCTTAGAGGTAATCAATCGATAACAACCCCTCTCTTCGTCTCAAATTTACGATGGAGGGCCCCTGTCCTCTTCCACGTGTCACCTTTCATTTGGTAGTCTCTGACTTGGCTGCCCCTGCTGATGTGTACCCAATGATGGGCTTCCACCTATCACTCAACTAACGTGGCACTTGCGTCACCATTTCTTGATATGTCCTTTGACTTGGCATGTTGACGTGACACGTTGACTCAACAGGATGGCATGGCATTCTCTTCCACACCTGGCCCTTCCGAGAGGACATGCTCGTCCGATGGATCAAACAGTGGGTGATCGCCCCGATCAACGGTTCAAATCATCACAGGTTCTTAAATTGCACATTGGTTAACAAGGTCACTAGATCCCGACAAATCTAACCGTTAAGATTAATCGCAATCAACAACTCTTGTTCTGTCGAGCTTGCACCATCAAAAGGTTAACTTGTCCTGCTCACTTAGTTTTTCCCAAAATCCACATTCCAATAAGCTCACAGACTCGCACCTTCGGGCTTAACATTATGTCATGCCTCTGGATTCTTTCGGTACACGAACTCTCGATGGACGATTGACTTAAGGGTCCTTTCCCTTACCAAGCCTCAGACCATGGAATTCAATCAAGGGCCAAAGCAACATATATCGATTGAATAAACTCTTCACTCAAATCATGCCACTCACATAGACTTGGTCATGAAAAATTACATGCCCTCTGTCAAGCATTCAACAAGAAAGACAATCCTACATGCAACTTTACCCATCACATAGGAAAATTACACAACCGGTTCATACCATCCACATGTCTTTAAACCCCGAAGTTCAGATTACTTGTGCATGCATGCCATAAATTCATAACCATTATGGGCATTTACAGACTCACAGGAAATATCACAGATTAGTAGATCCATTCCTCAATTCATTCCTCATAAACTTATAAATCTGATTTCCTTTCACGGGCAAATCAAACAGATGATGAATTATTGTTATATAGGAAACACATTCATTCCCTTTCCTTACATATTTTTGCTCACAACCATACAATTCCATCAATTGCACCAGTATGGAATGTTCTTTACCTATAGGAAAAATTACAGAGTTCATACATTCATGTATCTTATCCATGAAATCCATATATTTCAAAAGTGCAAAATATACACAATTCATTCAAAGATTTAAATGCATAGGGCACAAGTGGACGCTTATCTATTCTCAAACTGCAAGCCATACCCACTAATTGAGGGTGAGCGCTTTTCCACCCAATCGTAGGCTAAAATGCACTAATCCTCTGTGCAATTGGCCACCCCCGTGCCAAGCCATGATACAACTAGGGGAACTCTGTCTCTCAAGGTAAATGTGAAGGTCACTCTCCTTCACAGACCATCCAGGGCATGAATCCATACTACCCACCCAGCTTAGGGCCTCCACGAGTTTATCAGATGCCTTCCCAACTGGATTTTCTCTGCACAAGGGAGTTCTTTTAGTGCTAGATAGTCCCTTAGTGCCTTCGCCTTCTAGTGTCGGTTTTTGTCCAACAAGCTTCAAACTTGCGGCCCTCTTCACCCAAGTTGGGTTCAAGATTTGTTCTACCCAACTCAGCAATGAGGCCACTGGGTATTTGCTCTCTCTCTCTCTCTCTCTCTGCTCGTGGATTCTTCCACAATTCAGCTTAGTCAATGCTTGTTTGTTCTGGGGCTCTTGCGCCCCATTTCTGCTCTGCCTGACTATAAATTTTTCATAACAAAAAAAAACACCTTCTCCTTTTTCCCACACACATACCCATGCGTTTCTCCCTCCTTCCTCAAGAATGTTTTCGACCCCCTTCCACACAGCTTGGGGTTGTCCATGATTTTTGATGGATGTACTAGTTCTCACTCCATGCATTTACATTGAAAGTACTTCCTCATCTACCCAACCATACTTTTCATTTAACGATTGGCTTTGGGATTAGAAGAAAGAGAACACATGGTTATTTTCCAAAATAATTCAATAAGGTGGCTTAGGATCCTTAACAAAATGAATCCCCTCTAGGCCCCCTCACTAATCTCTCTTATCCTATCATGCCCGGTACTAGTGCTCCACCCATCAGTGAGTTGTGCAACATATTTGATTAAATAATAATACATTTACAATGTTCATATGCCATGGCATGGAAATAATATCTCTATGTTGAGATATCACCATTGTTAATCATAATTAATTACAATTTAATCAGGGGATCAAAACGGGGTGTTACAATATTAATCTTATAATTTTCATAATATATCGTTGTCTGTGTACGTTGGGTTGTTAATAACTACTCAACTTGAGATTAAGATATGTGAGTGAGAATAGTGAGAGACAAGTGTTGATTCCTTGTTTATAGGAGGAAAATCTTGTTTAAGAACCTCTCCGTTGATTGAATAAAATTGAACAATTGATTTGTTGTGTTAACACACTACTCATTCAAGTGTTCCAAAATTTCAAAGTGTGCAGTTTCAAAAGGACCTTCTATTTGAGTTGGGAACTCTTACATAAATATAAGCGGTCCTTATACCAAAGTGAATCATTCTTCCACACATATTTATCTGATGCACTAGGGTCTTGTAGTTGTTGAATGAGTTGCTTTGCATTTTGGTCATACCGACATTCTATCTGTGCCTTTTCCACCCAATCAACATGTAGAATGGATATAGCACAAAATAAGGCTTCATTGTTTTATTCTTTCCTTGGAAATGCATCCTTCACCACATTCTCTTTTCCATTTTTGTAGATAATTTCAAATTTATAACCTGGCATATTTGTGACCCTTTTTTGTTTCTCTTTTGAAGATAGTCATCGTTCCAAGAAATACTTTAGACTGTCATGATCTATTTTTATCTTGAAGTGTCTTCCTATTAGGTAAGGGCACCATTTCTTAGTTGCATGCAATAGGGCCAACATTTCCTTTTTATACATGGGTTCAACTAAGTTCTTTCCTTTAATTTGATGGATTTCAAAGGTATGGGGCCTTCCTTCTTGCATTAAAACTACATTGATGCCATTGCCTCAAGGCATCACTTTGTAATAAAGGTTTTTGTGAAATCGATCATGGCCAAGATAGAGTTCTACACATGCCCTCCTCAAGTTTTTAAAAAGCTTGGGTCGCTTCTTGATTCCAAGAAAATGCATCATTTTTCAATAATGATGTTAGAGGTGTTTCTATTTAACCATAACTTGACAAACTTGTGGTAATATCCCATCAATCCTAAGAATCCCCTAAGATTCTTCAAAGTTTATGGGATCAACCATTCCATCATAGCTTTAATTTTGTTAGGGTCCACATTGACTCCCTCATGAGATATAGTATGACCCAAATACCCCACTTCCTGAACCCCAAATGCACACTTGGAAGCTTTCCATATAATTGTTTCTCCTCCAATAGTTTTAAGGCCATGCCAACATGTTGTACATTCTCTTCATGAGATTTGTTGTAAATTTGTATATCATAAAAAATATCAACACAAATTTTCAAGGAAGGGATTGAAAATAGAAATCATTAAGCTTTGAAATGTTGATAGTGCGTTAGTAAGGCCAAAATGCATCACCGCAAACTCATAATGATCTTCATGTGTTCAAAAGGATAATTTAGGGATATCTTCATCCCACATTCTAATATGAAAATATCTTTGAACAACATCAGGAAGACATTCTTCCATATATATATATATATATATATATATATATATATATATATATGACATGATATTTATAATACAAAGTATAAATGAATCGTTTCTTCTCCTGATCCATGGAGACCTATGAGGAGGAGGTAGATTACACGTTGGACCCCTCTGAACCCCTCCATTGGTTTCCGCCAGCTGGAAGCCCTCCCCTCTGTTCTACCAGGCACTTTTCGACTTTTGATGTGGCGTCCATATGGGGAGAGTCTTCATGCGTTCTTCCCCCTATTTCCCTTCTTCTCAAGCTACAATGTCTTTTTCGGCCTTTGCACTACCTACTTCGCTGCAACCCACAATCGGTTTCTCTACAAGCAATCTTCCCTCGGGGACTCAAATCTCTTCTCCTTTACCCTCTCAAGGTTTTGTGGACTTAGTGACACGATTTGGGGTTTCTTCCCCACTAGCCTCGGTGGGTTCACCTCTCCCTGCCTCCTTCTCTTGGGACTTCCCAGATCCATCTATCTCGAGCTTCTTCCCAGAGATCCCACAGTTTTTTCCCTCCTGTGGGGGGCCTCTCTCGGTGGATGTAGTAGTGGCATCGCTACTTCAAGGGTTACAAGACTCAGACATTGTCTTTCCGGGCTTCTTCTTTTTCTCGACGCGGGTACGGGATTGTTCTCTGAATCTACCAATGGTGGTTCGCCGGAGGGTTTCATTTCCCCTTATCTTCCTCTGTCAAATCTCAATGGCTGGGATAACGCATTAGGAGTTGTTGCTACTTCAGAACCTCTTAGTTTAGTTGAGAGCCAGGATCCTCACTCAATCAACAAACATCGGAAGCAGAACAAGTGTATAGGGGTCTTCTCGGACTCCTCATATCTCATTTTGGGCGAAGACCTCTCCATGGAAGAAGTGGTGGAAATGGAAGACAAATTGGTGGTGGGAAAGGTTTATGGTCGCCACTTCAGCGAAAAAAATCTCAAAGCTTGGGTTGTCTCTACTTGGGGGGTGTCCCAATCCCCATCTCCTCAGGTTCGACGCCTCTCTCGGGGTTGGTTTTTGATAATCTTTTTAGCGGCAGAGAAGGATTCTCGGGCTCTCTTAAGATGCTGGACCATCGACTCCTCCCTAGTTCTTCTAAAACCTTTAGATCCAACCTTTGATGCCTCCAGTGAGCGAATTGACTCGTTTCCCATTTGGGTCTAATTGCCAGGGCTTCCGCCTCACCTCTGGTCTGTAAAAGTCTTCCAAGCTATTGGGAATATGTTGGGAACTTACCTAGATGCAGACTTCACCTTTAGGGAGACTGGGGATATGGCACTGGCCCGTATTTTAGTGTCATTAAACATAAGGGGTGGCCTGAGGAAAGAACTCAACATTACGGACCGAGGCCGAACCATGGCTCAGATTCTTGATTATGAGGGAATCCCTTTTCGCTACAGGTGTTGTCACGCCCACGAGCATATATTAAAAGACTTCCCACAGCCTTACCGTGGTCGTTCAAACGCTTATCGGCCTCCATAGGCAGTTGCCCACCAAGGATGGTCCTCTCCTACGTACTCGGCTTCGTCGTCCACCTCCTCTACCTCAGACTCACAACATACTCCGAGAAGTACTACAGTTGGTGCGCTACAATCATCTGGTAGTATT
>JASDQU010105275.1:148827-177403 GCA_032191745.1 Picea mariana
TGCTTATTAAATGAAATCAGATAGTTAAAGAAGTACTAACCCTTTGAGTTATAGCCTGCAAATATATATATTGTGTTGTTATTATCTTGTTCCGGGCAGGTGTTTTCAACAGGGCCTACACTTCTTTTATTGGCTGATTAGCCGGACTATCTGATACTGGTGGTAACCTGCAAGGAGGGAAATCTTAACACTTGACCTTGTATCCTTTGCCTCTTCAAACCCCAGGTTACCAGGGACGTCTCCCCTGGGCTAACCTCCCTAAACAGAAAGAACCTCCCCATCGAGGTGACATTGGGTGGGGAAGGTTCCTGTTACGCTAGTTTGTCCTCTATCCTATAGCCTGTGACCTAAAATACAAACTGCGCGATAACACAACCAACTCTAAATGTCAGGCAAAGCAGGTGGTTAGAATTCCTCAGTGAGTATGACTTTGATATAAAGCATATCAAGGGTAAAGAGAATAAGGTGGCGGATGCACTCAACAGGAGAGTGCATGAGATGCATGCTACAACCATTAGCATGTACAAATCAGATTTGAAAGACAAAATGTTAGAGGCTGCAAAATTAGGTCAACACTATGTGGAAATAAAGACAAAGCTACAACAAGGTATTTTGCAACAGAAAATTGAATATTTTGAGTTAAAAGAGGATGGAATTCTCATGTACAGGGGCATAGTTTATGTACTAGATTCTCAAGAGTTGAAAAACTAGATATTAAAAGAAATGCATAATGTTCCTTATGCTGGACACCCAGGTTATCATAAAACCATACCTGCTATCAAGAGTCAATATTATTGGTTAGGTATGAAGAAAGCAGTAGCTGATTTTATTGCTAGGTGTTTGGAATGTCAAAAAGTCAAGGCTAAGCATAAACACCCAGCTGGTTTTCTACAACCATTACCCATTCTTGAGTGGAAATGGGAAGTTGTCACAATGGATTTTATCACGAAGCTGCCCAGAACTACCAAGCAACATGATTCTATCATGGTAGTAGTAGCCAAGCTTACTAAAGCTGCCCACTTTATTCTAGTAAAACTTGCGCACAAGGCAACTAACATTGTCGACATTTATACGAGGGAAATTGCTAGGCTTCATTTTATACCCAAGACAATTGTATCTGACAGGGATCCCAAATTTACATCAAACTTTTGTAAGGGATTATATAAAGGATTTGGGACAAATCTAAACTTTAGCATAGCTTATCATCCAGAGTCAGATGGGCAAACAGATAGAGTCAACCAAGTGATCGAGGATATGCTAAGGATGTATGCGGATGGATAAACCATCAAAATGTGAAGATTATTTGCATTTGGTTGAGTTTGCATATAACAATGGGTATCAAGTATCTCTAAAGATGAACCCATTTGAGACACTTTATGGCAAAAAGTGCAACACACCAGTGAGTTGGGACAACCCAACAGATAGAGCAGTGGTTGGGCCAGATTTTCTAAGGGGAATGGAAGAGCAAATGGTGAAAATAAAACATAACTTGGCTGCCCAAGACATGCAGAAAAGTTATGCATATAAATGCAAAACTCACAGAGAATTTAAAGTGGGTGACCACGTGTTTTTGAAAGTGAAAGCTAGGAAGAGTTCACTTAAGTTGGGAAATTGTTCAAAGCCAACAACACGTTATTGTGGCCCGTTTAAAATCCTGGAGAGAATTGGTCCCGTCGCATACATGCTTGCACTGCCTGTATCCATATGCATTCATAATGTGTTTCATTTATCTTTACTTAAAAAGTATGTGCTTGATGCTAATCATGTAATTGATTGGAATGTGATTCAGGTGGAGCAAGAAGGCAACTTCTGAGTTCAGCCGGTGTGCGTATTGGACCAGAAAGTCAAGCTGCTCTGGAATCGAGCAACGAGACTGGTGAAGGTCTAGTGGACCTGTTATCGTCCCGAGGATGCAACTTGGGAGCACGAGGATGCTATGCGCATAGAGTACCCATATCTTTTTGAAGACTTTTGAAGTTTGAATGTACATAATGCATCGAGGAGAGTGCATAAATAAGGGGGAGGGGAATGTAATACCCTAGCCCGAACCCCAGTTGTAAATGTAAATGTAAATGTACATATAGCTATTAGCACTAAGTTTTGGGTTCTATTTCTGTGCGTGTGCACAAAAAGTTGAGTGCGCGTCCATTTCATAGTTTGCGTGCACCCGAGGAAGTGCGCGAGGATTTTCTTGAAGTGTGCATCGGATGGGGCTTTGTAGCCAGGATATTTTGGGGCCAAAGAGTCTTTGTATATATAAATATTTTGAGGTCGGAGTGCTTGTGTGGCTTAGTGCGACAAAGTGCTGAGTTTTGCACGTGCACCAAGGGAGGGGGTGTGCCCATTTCAAAGTTTTGCGTGCACCCGAATAAGTGCACCATGAGGCTAAAAGGCCAGCGAGCCTATCTTTGTAAAAATGTAATGACACTATGATAATTAATGAAAACATATCACGGCGCGCAGACCAATCAGACAAAAAGGACGGGGGCTTAAACTCCACTAGAAAAGGAAAAACAGGCTAAGAGTTAGGAAGAGGGAATATTTTAATAATATTTCCAAAATATAATTTATGGGATATATATATATATATATATATATATATATATATGTATATATATATATATATGTTGCAGGAAACGCCCCCCCCCTCTGTGTCCAAGGCCGGTACGGTACGATACGACGAAACGGGTACGGTACGGCCTTGAAACGCCACCGGCTGTACTGTATGACATTTCTCGAAAGGGAAACACCGTACGGTAAGGCCGACGACGTTTCGGGGCTGTACCATGCCCATACGACCGAGTTTTCGTGGATTTTAAACGAAAATTAGGCAAATAAAGGGGGCTGTGGGCCCCCCAAACTTCCAGTTACTTTTAATTAAGGCCTTTATTGCCTTCTCCAAATAGAATTAAGATGATTTTCTGTGTTTTTGTTTTAATTAAAAAAATAAACTTCTAGATGCAAACCAAAACCCTAAATCTCCTTCATTTGCTATAAGAAACCACTTGCTTCACTCATTCCTCACACTTTCATTAGCAAGAGGAGCTTCCTACAACAACCTTTTCAACCACAACCACCTCCCTCACCTGGAGAGAGTGTTGCACACAGGCTTGTGAGCGACTCTCTCCAGGTGAGAGAGTGCGTGGAGGAAGTGAGAACTCCTGGAGGGGGTCCTGTAGCTGCCATAGAGCTCGGAGAATTCCGGTTCGGCTTGTTGCTGAATCCCAAGGCAAGGGAGGTTTAGCAGCTGAAGGACTGTCTTGGTGACAGTGAAGGTGTATACTCCTGGGGTGGGACATGCATGTGGGGAATGAGAGTCTGTGAGCAGCGGGCATAAGTGGCTCCTGGGAGAGAATCCTTCCTCATAAACTATGTGTCTTCCTATTGACCTTGCCTAGCCTAGGATTCCCTTGCCCGGTGGAGCTTAGTCCCAGCTCGGGGGTGACCTACTGTTGAGAGTGATGAGCAACGCGGTCAAAGGCTGGGAGGTTCGTGGAATGTCTGCACGCAGTTGGTGGTGTTACACCAGTTTAAAAGATTGTTTTTGTAGAAGTTAACGAGTGCCAGAACCGAATAGAGTTGCCACTGAGTGCAAAGAAATGGAAGAGGCACAGACTGCTTCCAGTTCCAAGGATGAAGCAAAAGGAATGGATGTTCATTTGGGAGTTGAAGGGTCGAACTCCAATGGGCATGGAGAAGAGATAGATAAGGAAGGGCATATGATGAAAATCATTGAAAGATTGCAGAAAGATGCCCAAACTCATCGAGCAGATAGCAGAAAGCTCATGAAAGCTAAGTAATAGCAGGGAGAATTCAACTTAAAGTTGATGAAGAGTTTGGAGAGAATAGAAAAGAAGTTGGACAAGGAGAGAGACTCGAGCAAAACAGGGAGTCACTAGACTTCTGAGGGAAGAAGATCAAGGAGTGTTGGTAAACACCATCATCACTCCCAAGGTCGCTCCAAGAGGAGGGCACACAATAGTTCAAGCCCGTCTCCTACCAGAAAGCACAGGAGATCTGGAGTGGATGAACTGAAGGGCGAAATGAACAAGATTAAGCCTCCTACGTTTGATGGAGAACACAAGAAGGAGGAAGATGCCGAAACATGGTTGCTTGGCATGAGAAAATATTTCCAACTGCAGAATTATTCCTTTCATGCAGAAGGAGAATTGCAATGTATCAACTGAAGGGAAAGGCATCCATGTGGTGGGATCAACTTGTGCAGGTACAACACATTAGAGAGAAAGATATCACTTGGAAAGAATTCAAGAGGTATTTCGAGAAGAAATACTTGACTAAAAGATACTACGACAGAAAGATGAAAGAGTTCTTTGAACTCAAGCTGGGCAGCACGACCATTGATGAATACGAACGAAGATTTTTGGAATTCCTGAAGTATGTCCCGTTCATCAAGGATGAGATTGTCAAGATTCAAAGGTATCTGAGTGGACTGCCACCTTCCATTGGAGACAAGATTCAGTATGATGATCCTAAGACTATGGAAGAAACGATAAGGAGGGTGAAATGTTTATATGAGCAGCAAAGAGAGAAGCCTACTTTTCGGAAGGCTTGGGAAGACAAGAAGAAATTCAAGATGGATCAGAGGAAGAAGGGAACTAAGCCACCTTTTTCAGAAACAATCCTTAGGGATAACCATCTTTTAGAGAGCCCAGGAAGGCTGAAGTGGGTGGGCAAATGTCAAGACCGCCACCTATGGAATGTTGGGGTTGTAAAGGGAACCATAGGTACAAAGATTGCCCCCATAGAAATGATAAAGTGAGAGCTGTCCACAATGTACAGTACGCTGAAACAGTGGAGGACATGGGCAGTAGAATGCCAAGGATCTACGTAGCCCTAGACAACAAGCAAGCTAAATATCAGTCGCACATGATTGAAGTGGAAGGTGGAGCAAGAAGGTGTCCTGCAAGTGCGTGATCAACATGCAACAGTTAGAGAAGACATCAAGAGTAAAGAGTTACTACCCATAGCCTTGAATGGGTTTTCATCTTCTTGGCAACCTTTTGTCCATGGTGTTTTGTAGCAGAAGCTTTTATAGTTTTTGACTTTTAACTGGACATGCCAAAAAATATATAAATGTATATTTGAATAAGATATAAAGATGAATGATGTTTTGCAAGGAAGAATGGTCTTGTGGTGACCATTCATCTAAAGTTATATTTTTATGAATGCACCTTTTAATAATACATCAAAGTCCTAATTCCTATAGTGTGTGTGTGTATTATTAACAATGTTATTTCATATACATAACATTGCCACCTTCTTTAAGATGCTTCGTCCTTGAAGCATTGTAATTTGTTCTAACCCTAACCCTTGCTCTTTCCTTAATATCTCCCATAAATCATCTTTAAAAGCTTCGGACCGTGATGGATTGCCACATTTTCATTAATCTGCTCACGACACTCCAAAATGAAGAGGATGCATGTGTGCATCAGTAGCTGCATATTGCATTTCCTAGCGAATTTGTACCTCAGGACGATGTCATAATTAGGGTTAGGGTAATTCAAATTTCGCATTATAGTTGTTGTCTGCTTGTGCCATCTCAAGGAAGGAAATGTGTGCCTTTGGGTTGGCAACAAGGAAGGGCACAACCACAAAAAGGATTCCAAGCGAATTTGCGACAAACTGGCGTGCAATATTTTGCAGCGCTTCTGCTTTGTATGGGTCATCTTGTTCGGTTGAGCAATAGAGCTCCAGAAGAATCTCCAAGTAGTTGTTGAATATGAAAATGCCTTGAAAATGGTAAGGATGGGTGAAGAGAGCGAGTGCATGAGCACATTGTGCCCAAGCAATGAAGTTATCACGTTCCTACATAATAAAAATTTGACTCATGGTTGTATAGTCGATAGATGTGTCGATTCTTTGCATAATATCAGTCCATAACCCTATTGTGATTTCTCGTCTAGATGTATTGTCAGCTAGTTTGGTCCTTCTTAAGAGTCAAAGGCCACTTATCTTGAAGAAGTGAGCCTCTCCATCCCTGGCATTGACCACAATGAAAAGAAAGTGGCTGAACCTCCGTGCAAGCTTTGGATTGTTCTGAATCTCGGGTGAGAAGAAGAGATCCATTAAAATTGTAGGCCTCCCTCAATTATAATGCCATGGTTGATTGTGGATTCCCATGAATAGAAGTCAAGAGCGAAAATTGCATCACTCCATAGATTAGGCAAGTTGAGCACTGAACAAGCGGTCCAGAGCGACATCGTCCAAGAACAAGTACCTCGTGAATGGATTGGAAGAAGGCATGATTATGAGCTAAGGGAGGACGCTGGAGTAGCCTATTAATTTAGCGCTCTATTCCTCATTCTTTGGTGCGAATGTGCTTATAATATGAAGCACTAAGAATTGCACCCCACAATCAAGTGATAGCAACGCCAGTGTGAACTCTATACCAACATGGTTCTCATCTAGTTGGGTATTTTGCCCTTCCTTTATTAGTGACTCTAGTGTTCTGACCATTTGATCAGTCTCGGCTTCAGATGAGCAAATATCGTTGTTTTCCCTTGCATTTGTTGTCACTCCAACATTCTTGAAATTTAGTTGCAATTCTGTTAACCTTCTACTTGTTTTGTTGCATTGTTCTTTATATGTTTTTTTTCCAATGCTGAGATGTTTTATATTTTCTAGAACTACAAACCGATATCTCCTTTTGGTTTTTAACAAGTCAATTATTTCAGAGCAGATTCGATGATTCTTTCTAAACTTTTTTTCTACCAATTTCAACTCATGCAACTCTAGAAATGGGAATACAACAAGATACAAATCTTTTTTCTTGGTGGGAGCTTGAATCATTTGGAGTAAACATGAGTTTTCTTTCTATCATAGCGACAACACTCTGCGTGTATTCATTTTCTTCCATGAGAGGTTTCACCGTTTCTTCAAGGGCCTCATCCACTGTTTCTTGTATTGGGGGTTAGATGTCGATTTCTTCATTTTATGAGTAGTTTTTGGCTCTTCTTTAAGTTCCTTAAGATCAATGTGTTTTTTGTCAATTTCACATTCCTTTTTAATTTTTTTATAATCTCTATCTTGAAATCCTGGATTGCTTGTATTTCCTAAGAGAGATATCCTTGGTACTTCTCTACTTGAGATTGGTGAAGGCCAAGGTGTGATTTGCTCCAGTCTTTCCATTATTCTATTGAACCTATCTGTGGTTCCACTATTTACTTTCTCTCTTTCAATTTTCTCCTGCCTTTTGAATGTGATTATATTATGTAATGTATCTTCTACTCTTTGCAACATATCTTTATGCTCTGTACTTCACTTGGTTAACATTACCATTAATTCTTCCTGTTGCTTGTTCATGCCAACCTCAATGCTATCCAAACAAGATTTTAGAGATTCTTGGTTAGCATTACCATTAATTCTTCATGTTGCTTGTTCATGCCAACTTGAATGCTATCCAAACAAGATTTCAGGGATTTTATGTCTTCCCAAGGTCTCTAATTCTTTATTTATTTCATCATTGGACCATAGTTTTTTCCTTAATGACTCCATTACTTCTTAAATTTTACTAGGTTTGGTAAATTTTTCTTTTACCAGGTTTGGTAAAAAAATAAAAATATCAGGTTTGGTAAAAAACATTTACTGGGTCTGGTAATTTTTTTTTATTGGGTTTGGTAAATTGTTTTATGGAGTCTTGGTATTTTTTTTTACTAGGTCTAGCTTTTATATCTATGTAGTAGAAGCATTTATAGTTTTTTAATTTTGATTGGGTAGACCAAAAAAATATGTAAATGTATATTTGAATAAGATATAAAAATGAATGGTGTTTTACAATGAAGAATAGCCTTGCATTTATAGGCCTTGTGGTGACTGTTATCGCACAGTTTGTAGCTGGGAGTAAAGGCTATAAGGTAGAAGGCCAAACTGGCGTAACATGAACCTATCCCACCCAATGTCACCACGATGGGTAGGTTCTTTCTCTTTAGGGAGGCTAGGCCCAGGGGAGATGTCCCCGGTAACCTGGGGTTTTGAAAGGGCAAAGGCTAATAGTACAAAGACAAATTTCCCCCTCACAGATTACCGCCAATCAGATAGTCCCGGCTAAACAACCAATAATAGAGTATAACCAAAGAAAAGAAAAGCACCTGCTTGAGACAACACAACAAGGAGACTAATACGTGCAATCTTGGTTAGTACTTCATAAATCAATGACTAACTGATATTCAATATAAGCAGTTTTTCAAAAGTAAATATTGACGAAGTCAATGTTTGCAAAATGGCAATGATAAATATGTCACTTATCAATAGATACAAAAATGATATGGCATCCAATGTAATCAATCAATGCTTAATCTAATAAATGCCCTCAACTACCGTTCAATTGCTTATAAAGTGAAACGTTGCTGCATCAAGATGAAATAACCAAGGGTGACGTCAACATTCTAGGGTTAGTAGGTTAGGGTTAGTGTAGTTAGGGTTTCAGTTTAAAAGAAGTTTGAGAGTGTTTGGATTTGATTTCACTTCAACACTGGAGTCTGTAGATCAGTGCCTTAGGGTTAAATGGAGTCAGAAAGTGAAGGACGCACAAGTTGAACGGGACGAGATTCCAAAGGACTAGAGGGAAAGGTTTCAAGGTGCTGCTAAAGCAGGGCCTCAAAGACGGAACCCTAGGGGAGTGAGGCTCACTCCGGTGTTGCAAAAGCAAGGCCTCGTGCTCTCTCCTCCTTCYTGGCAAACGACTAGCTCAGATAAAGCACAAAAACAAGACGAGAGAGCTTAAAGAGGGAGAGTGTTGYTGCGGCAAGGCTCTTTCTTCAAACCCTAAGGGAAAAAYGRCCCTAGGTGTAGATAACCTAGGCCTAGGACRTCTCCCTCTCTTGGATTTCTAAAGGTACGGCTAGCATAAAGGAAGARAGAAAAAKGAGTGTAGCTATGGCTAGGCTCTCTCTTTCCTCTTCAATGGCTTAAAGCTTCTCTATCAGGGGACATGAGACATCGACCTGCTTGTGTGTTTGTCCCCTAGGGTTTTGATTCAACAAATTTATAATCAATATGCAAGAAATTTAAACTACAACCATTCAATAAGAAGTTTTGCAGAAAAAACACTTACAATTCATGAAGAAATAACTATGCAAACCCTAGTTGTAACACCTTCCTTCAAGAGAAACACCATAAATGCCAAAAAATCTCTCCCTTCAACAAGTGCGCATCACTAGTTTAGCCAAAAACCCCAATAGGGCGCTAAAATCAGACCTCACTATGAGTGAGTGATAATTGATGATAAAAATGAGAGTAAAAACCCTCAATATATAGTGTATCAATGACCTAATTTACCTTTTAGGTCATAAAAAGGTCGACAAGGCCATAATGTCAAAATAATACTATTTTTACATTAAATGCTAAGTAAAACCCTAATCAAGCAAAAGGTGAGACGTCAAGCCCCTCTGAGGGAGACGTTAGCCCTTTCTAGGGCCAGTGTAACATCCAGAAGCAAAACGTTAGCCCTCCTTGGGCTCCTCCAAATTGCCACACGTGCCAACCACCCTGTCCATCTGCCATACACTCATGATGACGTCATAAGCCTCCTAGTGACGTCCTGGGTCATCTGGAGCCAACGTTTCACTACAAGTGGGTTAATCCCGCTAGGTCCAGCTCAGCCAAAGTGCCCCTGATGAAACGTCCTCTTCTTCTTCGGTGCAAAGGCCCTGATCCATCTCCATCCTGTCTCTGCCCCCTGATGGGGTCTCAACATCCACCTGGTGGGCTCTTCAGCCCCATGGAGGTCCGAACTGGTCATCTCCCCATGTGTACCAGTCCAAATGGTACCTGTCCGTCGGGCATGGTCCTGCACATCAAAGGCTACGCCCTCCATGGGCTCATCGGTCACAGGGATCATAGCAATGTCAATCACATCTCATCATCAATATTATTAAACATATGCATAAAACCCCTAACACATCAGTCAATAGCTCAAAGACATTACAAAAACCTGCAATACAAGGTTGGAGAAAAGGTCAAGGCATCCTATTGGGCTAGTGTCCACAAGAAAAGGAAAGTTTCCAGAAAGATCTCATCCAAGCCATGTAAGTGAGGTGACGTGGCTAGGGATGTTCAAACATGTGGGTGCAGTTAAGGCCAAGGATGCATAAGTGTTACCTGTGGGTGCCTTTGTAGAAGGCGAGCTGTACCTGCCATGGATGCATTTTTTCCAAGCCCATTCTTGCCTTTATTCTTTTTATTCTTGTTTTATTCTTTTATTTGCTTATTTTTTTGTTCAAGAGCCAATTAGGGGACATTGCCTTGGCGTGGTGACCAGAGCTGACAGCGTTACCCAGAAGTACTTTCGCAGAAATGAGAAGGCTGGCTCGTGATGAGACCCCCTTTCCCTTGGCCATGCAACCAAGAGTCACTGCCCTGGCGTGGTAACCAGCTGGTGGCAATGTCATACTGCTAGATACCCATGAACCAAATAGGCTGGCTCGTGATGAGACCCCCTATCCTCTGATTAGGTCTTGTTTTATTATTTTTTCGGGTCCCTCTTGTTTCTTGCTGAGAAACCTTTTATTGCTTTCTCGGGGATCCCTGGGCGAAGCATCTAGAGGTTTATTCTTAGTCTTTTATCTCTTACCAGCTTGCTTTTACCTTCTGGGCCTTTAGCCCCTTCTTCCCACAAGGTAAGGTGTAGTCCTGAAAATAGGTCAACCCAATGCCCAGACAAGGGGAAAGGGATAGATGAGCGGGAAACAAGATATAAAAGTGGTAGTATGATGGGAGCGGACGATGGCTTTTCAGAAATCCCTTTAGTGGCAAACCAAAAACCTATAGACATAGGCTTGCTAAGGCACCCTGTCAATCCCCCCATACATGGTCAAGTGGGCAAATGTAAGATCCAAGCAGTTGTTAGAGATGAAAGGAATCAGATGCATATATTCAAAGGTTTCAATGATCAAAAGTGACACATACCATGATACCTGGACCAATTACCTCATGGAGCAAGAACCTCTTCTGATACAGGACCAAGGCGATGGTGATGGATGCTGCTGTTGATGTCAAGACAAAAGACGATGGAAGAAGAAAAGGTGGGCCCTCCAGGGCCATGCTCAGGTCAATCCTGCTCTCGGTACTCCATGTCTAGGACCTGTGGGCCTCGAGACATGATCTCCTAGTTATCCCTAAAAAGTGGGGATAACAGTGACCATTCACGTAAAGTTATGTCTTTATGAATGCACCTTTTAATAATACATTAAAGTCCTATATATATTATATTATCAATAATGTTATTTTATATACATAATATCTTTGTGCCCAAGATAGGCTTCCCACCTTTGAGAAGCTATGGGATGATTTCATCTAGGAGGAGACAAGATTGGAGACTATTGAAGGTATAGAGGAAGAGCATAATCTAGTCCTCATCAGTAGGATGAAGAAGGGCAGTAAGAAAGGAGAACCCAAAATGGGTCATAAAGGAAACAAAGAGGATTCAGGCTTCTCAAATTAGTGTAAGAAGGACTTGAGCCACATCAAGTCTTTCAAGTGTTCTGAGAAGAAAGGGAAGAGCAGACCACAATAGTAGAAGTAGTTTGCAGGGAGTGCAAAAGCCTCTGCCAGAGTGGATGAGCTTGCATCCAAGTTGGAGACAATGTTCTCCATGGTATCATGCCATCATCTAACACCATGTCTGGTGTTGGATGTTATGTGGATAGTGGAGCATCTAGACATATGACCTTCAACTAAAAGGTCTTTAGTAGTCTTCAAGAGTAGGAGGCATGCATACAAGCAGAGCTCAATGATGATGGCACATATCCAGTAGCAGGAGTGGGATCTGTCTCATTTAGATGCCCTCGGGTGATGTTCTTGAGCTCAGTGGTGTTTTATATGTAATTGGTTTGACTAAGAATCCACTTTTAGTTTCGGTGATGATAAACCTAGGATGTATTGCCAAGTTTGATGATCAACGTGTCATCATTCGAAGGAGATGCTCGGATCTTGGTCAAGCTTTGGCTAGAGATATCAAGAGGCTGGTTGGTACAGGTTGTTGGTGGATCTAGTGAGAATCCTAGAGTGCTTTCCCAAGTTGTGCGAGCTTCGACACAAGAGGCTGGTTCACTTGCACTATGGAGTGTTGTTGATTTTGAAGGACATGTTGCAGGGATTATGAGATTTCAAGATCGGGAAGATAGGGGTGTGTAAGCATTGTGCACTCAACACGCATGCCAAGAGTGCTTTCCCAAGTTGTGAGCATAGGTCAAGAGATATTCTTAACTTAATACATTCAGATGTATGCGGACTCATGACTTCAACTTTACTATTAGGTAAATTTATTATGTTTCATTTATTGATGATTCGTCTCAGAAGGTCTGTATCTATGTAGAAAATCAAACATGTAAGAAGATGAAAGTATTGAAATCAAATAATGGAGGAGAGTACCTCCAAGGAGTTTGACAATTTTTGCAGGAAAGTGGGGATCAAGAGGGAGTTGATAGTGCCTTACAACCCACAGTAGAATCGGTTTGCAGAAAGAAAGAATATGTCCTCACAAAGTTTTGAAGGACTAGACACTGGAGGAGGCCTTCACAGGTGAGAAGCTTTGGGTAGCACATTTTTCTTGTTTTAGGTTGTCTTGTATATATTCATATTTCCGAGGAGAAAAGGAACAAGATGGAACCTTTGAGTTTTAAGGGTATTTTTGTGGGTTATAATGAGACTTCTAAAGCTCACAAAGTCTACATTCTATCTCAATGTAAGATAGTTGTGAGCACAGATGTCAAGTTTGATGAGGATGCATGGTCCTCCAAGTCTTTGGAACCGCTATTAGAGACTGAGGAGGTAGAGGAGCTTGCTTCCCCAAAGGCTAATCCATAGATTCCAGAGAAATCAGATTCAGATCAACAAGCTTTGGAAGGTGCAAGGGATGCCCCTTTACCCTCTAGTTTATCCAAAAAGCTTAGGTGGTTTACCTAGACATTATAGGATGCATAGGAACAAGTTGGAGCTCCTAAGACTTCATTCTAGGTAAGTCATTGTCTTGAGAAGTGTTTGAATTATGTGGCATTGATGTATTTCATCATTAATGTAGAGCCTTCTAGTTTTGAGGAGGCAAAATGTTAGTAGGTTTGGTAGGATGCCATGATGGAGGCGTACAATTCCATCATGAGGAATAATGTGTGGGAGTTTGTGCCTAGGCCCTAAACTAGAGGGGAAGTCAATGATTGACTCCAGGTGGCTGTACAAGGTTAAACATGTAGTAGATGGATCATGGTAGCATGGACAAGTTCAAAGCTCGATTTGTGGCTAGAGGTTGCTCCCAAAAAGAGGGAGCTGACTATGAGAAGACTTTTGCTCCTGTTGCCAAGTATACCTCCATCACTCCAGGTGGCTGTACAAGGTTAAACATGTAGTAGATGGATCATGGTAGCATGGACAAGTTCAAATCTTGATTTGTGGCTAGAGGTTGCTCCCAAAAAGAGGGAGCTGACTATGAGAAGACTTTTGCTCCTGTTGCCAAGTATACCTCCATCAGATTCATAATGTCTTTATCATCAGTTTTTAGTTGGTATTTATATCAAATGGATGTAAAACACTATTTCTTAATGGCCTGATTGAGGAGGAGGTGTACATAAATCAGTCAAGAGGCTTTGAGGTGCATGGGTGTGAGTCCCATGTTTTCATGTTGAAGAAATCCCTTTATGGGTTGAAGCAGGCACCGCGTGCATGGTACTCTAGTATCTATGAATATTTTTTAGGTTTGGGTTTCTCTAAAACAGAGGCAAATTCCATTCTTTGCTATTCGTTCGATGATTTCAATCTACTTGTTTTAGTCTTGTATGTAGACGATCTTATACTTACAGGAAGTTCAAAGAAACTCATAGCATGGTACAAGGTAGAGTTGGCTAGAGAATTTGATACGAAGGACATTGGCGTGATGCACTATTTCTTGGGTCTAGAGGTGTGGCAAAGTCCAGGTGAGGTTTTCCTTGGTTAAGGTAAGCATGCAGTTGAGATTTTAAACAGATTTCAAATGATGGGCTATAATCCCATGGCTACTCCCATGGTAGCAAATTTGAAGTCATTTGCTGATTCAGGTTTATATTTGATTGACCCATCTGTGTACAGGTAGTTGATAGGTTCCCTCATGTATTCAGTAAATACCAGATTTGATATTCGTTTTGCAGTCAACACCTTGAGCCAGTATATGGTGGAATCTAGCTAGTAAAACATGTGCTCCACTACTTAAAGGGCACAATACATTTTGGTTTGAGGTATGCTGGTGATGGGGAGTTGGTGTTGCTTGGGTTTACAAATTTTAATAGGTCAAGTATTGTTAGTGATAGGAGGAGCACTTAAAGGTGTTGCTCCAGTTTAGGTTCAAGTATGTTTCCTAGTTCAATACAAAGTAGGCTTCAGTGGCACTTAGCTTAGTAGAGGTAGAGTACATGGCAGCTAGCTCTACTAGTTGTGAAGCCATTTGGATTCGTAAGCTATTAGTAGAGTCAACAAATCAAACTTTGAACATTACTCTGATAGTCATAGTTGTGTCAAACTCTTTGAGGATCCAGCGTGATTGGTCCAAGCATGTGAGATTAGGTATCACTTCATCAAAGATAGGGTCGAGAAGGGAGCGACGGTTCTTTAGTACATTTCTACATATCAGCAAGTTGTAGATATCTTGACCAAGCCCCCGAAAAAGTGGAAGTTCAAAATGTTCAGGGAGAGGCTGGGAGCGGTGGAGAATACTTTCCTCACTCAGAGGGAGTGTTAGTTTTTACTTGTGTGTAGCTCAAACTGTGTTATAACTATGGCACCTTCCTCTTCCAACAGAGTAGACAATAACAGTAGTATGTGCTCCTTCAATAGTTTTGTACAATAGTTAATGGAGGGGAGAGAGATAAATGGTGCATGCATACCAAAATCATGCATGCACCATCCTCAGTTCAGTTCAATTGTAGATGCTTTTCCATATTTAGCAATTCATTTCTACTTCTAAGTTTTGCTTTAGTTAGTAGTTGCATGCACAATTAGTTAGAAGGTGTAGTTCCCTAGATACACTAGGCGCTCATGCATGTGGATTCTCTGTCTTAGTTAGGTGGTAACTACGAATGCTAGCATGCCTTAGATAATTTCCAATGGAGGTGCACTTCTCTTGGCTCATCTATCCATGCAAGGAAGGTGCATTAGGATTAGGGTTTGATACTTTAGTTGGCGTGCTGTTGTGCATGTGTCCAGATTCATTGTAACTTCTATTTCTCCTATTATATAAAGGAGTTAGATGAAATGAACAATGTTCATTTATTGTAGAAACATCCAACATAAGAAGGGCAAACAACAAAATTCCATAAAGGACCAAATACAAAATAATGAATAAAATGTGAATGAATGATATGATTTACAATGACCTCTGTGACGGTATATATACACATTGACAGGTCACGAGGTTGATGGGACATGTCCTTTCGTTAGGTCATGTCTTCTAGATAGGATTTGTCATTTCTGTTAAACTTCTAATACCCAGAAATAGATTAAACAGCCAATAGTTTCAACCCAGAAAATATCATAAACAGAAATATTTCTGAACTATGATAACTTTAACACTGCTGGGTATTTTAACACATGCCTGCACAGTGGAAAACTAAACCAAACACACACATACACAGTAGACTACCCTGGAAACCCCAGTGGGGAAAATCAGCAAAGAGGGGAGCTTTATTAGGCTTTCTGAGAGAAATTACAGCAGCAAATATTCAACAGAAATTTCTTACAGTACAGAAGACGTATTTTGCATTCGGGCCAGCAAACCAAGTGTTGTTCATCCCAGCAACCATTGGCCTGTACGGCCTCATTCTGACTGTGTTGTACAGCCTGGTACAACCTCTTCTGTTGGCTGTACGAATATGCTGTGTACAGCCCTAATGTGCTGCTCCAAAACTGCCCTGGTTTGGCCTCTTTCTCTCAGCCCAATACGCTCAGAAATTGGCTCTTCTGTTGCTGCTGTATATGGCTTTGAGACTGGCCTCTCTCTGCTGCACAGTACGGACTGTGTGGCCCCCACAAGCTGCCCTAGATCAGCCCAGAACTCGCCCTCTTCGACAGCGCAACCTTTTCCTTCTCTCAGCCTAGCTCCCTCTCTTCTCTTGCTCACCAAATGAATGAAATGAGTGTGCCCAACACCCTCAGCCTCCTCTTTACCCAGCCTTCCCCACTTACTGCCTCAAGATTCGCACCCAGCAAGGACTCCAATGGTCCAGATTGAGGCGCCCCCTCTCTCTGGACCCCACACAGCACTAAGGCTGGCTGTGCACCCCACTAAACAAGGCCCCACACAGCACTCAAAAACAGAATTCTAGGAGTGACTTCAGAAATTGGTTCAAAAAGTCAAATGAAAAATCAAATTGCTGATTTTTCATGCTCTTCCTAAGTAGGACTTAGGCCAAGAGTGGTTCTACTGTCTTGGGGTCAGTTTATTGTCCTATGCATGCCTTGGACACTAGGCAAGTGCATGGACACCTTCTGCTGCTACAATTTTAACAATTTCATTTACTATTAATTATTTATTTAATTGATGCTATATATATTATGTACAATGCATTGCCTTCTCATTTAGAAATGCTTTGTCCTCAAAGCATATTTATGGAAAGACTTATCTTTTGTTTTGGATTTTGATGCGGTCTCATGGTTCTCTGTTCTTGTAGCTATAGTGGTTGATGATACAAGATGATATGATCTTCTAAGCACTGAGCAGAATTGTTGAATTGTAAGAGGGTCTGACCACCCTAATTTGATCCTTTATGGAATATTGCTCTCATAGGATTTCCAAGATGGAATTTTATTATGCAACTCAATTGTATTGGCATCGATATTCTTTGGAATATAGGTCAATTGTTTTCATTCAAAGCAATGTTGATATATTGATTGGTTAAGGTACCGGTTCTTGTGGTTAGGATGTTGATAAGGCGTCATTGTAGCATGATTTTTCCTTATCGTACTTGTAGTGTTTTCTCAATATACTTTTGGTATTATATCTTTTTCATACACCTTCGTTGCCTTGTTGATCACTGAATCTCTAATAGTAAGTACACTTGGATTTCTCCTTGTTTGTACTTTGATATTTGAAGACATCCTTGCTTCAATTGGATTTTCATCTTTCTAAGTTGTGATATTCACTGGATCTGTATTGGTTCTTTTCTCCATGACTTGGACTTTTATGTCTGGAGACTTCTCTAGTTCCACAAGTTTGATTACTGTTTCTTTATTAATTGATGCTTCTTTTCTGGTAAATTGTTTTATCTTGCACTGTAGTGATTTCTTATCCTTCTTTAGCTTCTTAATTTGTGTGAGTAAGATTTGATTATGAACCCTTAGGCGTGAAAGTTCATTTTCATTTTTTGATTTGTCGACTTCATTTTTAATATCTTGATTTTCTAGCTTTTCATCTTTTAACTTTTTAATTTGTTCAAGCAACCTTTGGTTAAGGTTCCTTAGGCAAGAGCTTTCTTTGTCTATCTCTGATAATTTCTTCTTGAGATCTTGATTCTTTTGTTCCAACTTCTAAATGCACTGCTTATTATCCTTTGACTTCTTGATTTGTGCAAGTAATTTTTGACTATGATCTTTTAGGCGAGAAATTTCTTTATCTTTTTGCAATGTTTCATTGTCAAATTCTTTCTCGAGATCTTGATTTTCATGTTGTAGTTTCTAATTGAAGTAGTTCTTAGCTTTTAATTCCTTGATTTGTGTGATCAACTCATCACGATTTTTTAGGTGAGAATTATTTTCCTCTACTAGGCCCTTAATGAATTTCTCCTTGTCATTCTCAATTTGTAATTTTTTATTGTTCGCTTGGTAATAATCTAATTAGCGTTGTAAGTACTCCATGATTACTATATATATGTAGATCTTTTTCATCAATATTTTTAATATAAAATGGGTGTAGGAATTATGAGGATCCACTTCTTTGATGAGACTATGGCTATTAATAATTTTTTTCCCCAAAGTACCCTTTTATATTAATATCCACTTTTAGAAAGTACCCTTCAATAAAATCCTTATTTTTTTTGAAATTTGATGTATAATCTTGGTAGTAATTCCCTGATTGAGCTTTCATCATAAAAGTATTGCTATTTTAATAATCTATGTAATACTTTTATGATGGCTTAAATTATCACTTCCTTTAAAAAACACTTTGTTTATAACTTATGGTTACTTCATTATTTCTTGGTGAAAGACTAATATGTTGGAAATCACTCATATCAAGTAAAATTTCTTTGAACAATTTTTTTAACTTAAGCTTTTGCTGTCTCTCAAAAGTTGCACCCTTAATATTTCCTTTAACATGCGATTCCTTTCTTCTAATTTCAATGACGGAATGTGATTTTTAAACTGCAACTTTATCTACAATTTCATAGATTTGGTGGCTGCTGATGCAACAGTGTGGGTAAGGCAACAGTTATGATGTTTTACATGTAACTACCCTGTGATCACCAGGCTGTTTGCACCATTAATTTGACTTGTAGTGGATAGTTCTTGTACCATTGGTAGCAAACGAGGGTGATTATTGGTTCTTTTGTGTAATGCGCCTTTACATGATTGGAGATCAACCTGACACAGTGATTTTCACAATCAATTTTCACTTAGACTTGCTGTAATTCCTTCATAAAACTTGCCTTATCAATTATCAAGGGTGGATATGTGTATTAAATGGTTGATGCTTGAATGATCATCATTAACCCAGTAGTTAAATCTATATTTTCATATTTTCTGCAACTAATTTGACATTTTGAATGCTTTTTTTGAATATATATGCATCAAAATATATTGAAATATATATTTTATAAAAAACGCTCCTGGAACACTCTACTCCAGGAAGCTTTTGAAAATTGATGCTCCCACTTGCCGCTTTGTGCTCCTGCTCCCTACAGCGTAGGGATAGACACATGAATAGGTTAACACATTCATGACTTGGAAATAGTATAAGAGCAATTGGGTTTCTGACCTTCTTTCAAAATTGAGATTGGTATGGTGTATGTGCTTCTTTTGGATTTCTGCTTCCTTATGATCGTGGAACATATTCCATTTGTGTACTTGCCATTAACTTAGCATCACGAGACTGTATTTATTGGCTTAATGTGGTTGCTCAACTATGCTCTTAACTATATCTTTAAAGTAACATGTGAACATTCCCGAAAATGGGACTTCTTTGAAGATTTTCTAGTAAAGTCACATTATGATTATAGCTTTTAAGATTGCTAGCATACAAATTTAAACTCAGACTTGCTCCAAAACTTGGCAAATAGACATTAAAGTAAGTTTAGGCTTAAAGAGACATTGATCTAAGTCTAGTTTTAAGTTATTAAAAGTGATAAGTCTATGGCTGCAACTTCCATCAGTTTCTTTGGTTCTAAGTTTTAACTATTTAACTTTGACTGTTCAGGTTGGTTTTGAATATTCTTTGTCCTAGGTGCTTGTTGCACAGGATCAACTTTAGGACTTAACCATGGGAACATATCTAAGTTGTCCAAAGACAGACAAGGTGTCAGAAGATGGAGAAAATGGCCAAATTAAATATGGCGCATCAAACATGCAAGGGTGGCGTGCCAGTATGGAAGATGCGGTGAGTAATCAATCATATCTACCTGGTTGTCATGAGATGTCTTTTATACTTTTGTACATTGCACATTTTTTTTCTTCATTTATATGAATATTATAAAGTCTGCAAATGGAGGAAACTGTAGTAATAGAAGCCATGGAATATTTAATTGGTTGATGAAATCATTTGCAAATGTCTTAAAGGAAGCAAAATCTCTATATAAGTTTTAGGGGTTGAAACTACTTATAAAAGTGGCAAATGGCTGCAAGGTAAAATTTTGGAATTATGTTTCCAGATCCTTTCCCCCCTCCCTATATACACCAGTGTACATGTCGATCTGGATCCTTCTTGGATCTTTCATGGATCCATGTGTAAGGAATACAGCATGGATCTGTACGGGATGCCTTTGGGATATGTTCCTGATAAGTCTTTCAGAAGGATTCTTATGTTGTATTCCTTCCCCCCCGCTAACCCCAAAACAAAAAACAAAAAGAACAGTAAAACATTAAATAAATTAACTTTCACAGCAATTTCAACAAGTAGACAATTGACTATATGTCATATCACAATTCTTCAACTACAGCTTCATAATTGCAAGAATTATTGTCATGTACATCCATGCAATTAATAGCTTCATGTTTGAAGAAGTCTATCAAAACTATTTTTGGTTCTTGCAGCTGAGAATGCATTTGATGTGGCAATAGTAAGATATTAGACATTTTCGTCTATCTACTTGACCATGTTGAAATCATTTTATATCTTTACAAGTAATAACAATCAAAACCACATAAAACTGCATAGAGGCTCATGCATGAACATTGAAAATCCATTTTTGTATTGAATGTACTATCAACTTCTACTTCGTAGAATCTGATATAAACATTTTAATTTATATGTTATGTCCACCTGTCATATTTAAAATTTTCTAGAACTTTGAGGTATCCGTATCTATTTCAAATCCATATCTGAGAAACTTAATTTTGGAAGGACCTTTGCTTGCAACATTGCTGGTAATATCTACAAAATTATCCGCAATTTGTTTGAAATCTACTTATTAGGCCTTTGCAAAACAATGAAGTACTACTTTCAGGTTTTGACATGTGTTTATGTTGTAATTCATTTATAATTTATAACCTTGAAGTATTTTTCAAAATCAAATAAGCCTCCAAGTAATTAACAGATATTTCATATTCCATGCCAAAACAAATCTGCACTAGTTTACCTCTTCCCAAAAGAGACATCCGGCAGTCTTTTTTTTCACATTACAGCTTGTAAAAAAACTGGGTAGAAATGCAATATAGAAGAGTTAGGGCTAGACACAGTATGTACTTTTGTTTAAACTTTATGTTAAGTATATAATTGAAAATTGGGAGCATATGCCCCCTTTTTTAAGAGGCCATATTTCTTCTCTCCAAGGACTATCAGGTTGTCCCAGTTTTCAAGCTTAATGTTATTAAAAGCATACAACTTGCCTTATTTGTTTGCTTTGAATATAGTCATAGACACTAGTGATGCCAAACGGAACCCTTTTAACTGTGCAGTGTGGCCCACGTAGAATTGAGGAGCTCAAAAAGCACCTGTTATGATATTAGTATTAAAATGTCCATAAAGGAAAGTGCAAAGATTGGTATTGCTAGATCATGTGTGATGTAAGGTAGCACCATAGCATCTATTGTTAAGCTTGGGAAACCCCTAGGTGCTTGTATGTGGCTGACCTCTGATTGCAAGTAGAACAGTTGTCGGGTGCCCTGCACAACATCATAGACCCTACACCCTCGATTATGTACGAGAATCTGCTTGCCTACTAAGACTTTTAAGGTGGTTTCACATCTTAACCATTTGACTGCCAACTATTAAATAATGGATAATTAAAGGATTTGACACATAACCATTGAGATATTAGTATTAAATAAAGATAAAATGTACACATTGGGTTGGTTAGATCTAATGGAAGCATGGCATAGGGTAGCAACCATTATTGGTTGTGAAAAACCTTAGGGGCTTGTATGGGCTTGTCAACTCAAATCTCCGATTGCAACTAGAACGATTGCTAGTGCCTGGTACAATGATCCTAAACGCCACCATCATATATGCAATAACAGGAATCATTTTACCAATGAAAATCTTGGTGGTTGTTCTACACCTTAACCATTTGGATGAGTGTTATGGTGATAATTGATGGTGTAAGGTGATTACTTAGGTAATGACAAGGGAAACATGACAATGATCATACCAAATACTTGTATGTTCTGAAACATGGTCACCGACAACATCTGCTCAAGGGCAGTGCTAATTTTGCAGTGACTGCAATGTGAAGGAACATTTCTTTGAAATGGCATCATAGCAGTTTTACAGTAGCTGAGTACATGTTGAGAAAGAAGGAATGCTGCACATAACTCAAATCTCTGATCGCAACTAGAACAGTTGCTAGTGCCTGGTACAATGATCCTTAACGCCACCATCATCTATCTAATAACAGGAATAATTTTGCCAATGAAAATCTTGGTGGTTGTTCTACACCTTAACCATGTGGATGAGTGTTATGGTGATAATTGATGTTGTAAGGTGACTACTTAAGTAAAGACAAGGAAAACATGAAAATGATCATACCAAATATTTGTATGTTATGAAACATGGGCACCAACATCTGATCAGGGGCACTGCTGATTTTGCAGTGACTGCAATGTGAAGGAACTTTTCTTTGAAATGGCATCATAGCAGTTTTACAGTAGCTGAGTACATGTTGACAAAGAAAAATGCTGCTTGTAACTCAAATCTCTGATTGCAACTAGAACAGTTGCTAGTGCATGGTACAATTATCCTAAATGCTGTTAAAATTAAATTAAAAGTACCAAGGACAAGTGTTTCTCATCACCTAGGCGCCTAGGGGTGAGAAAGTGTCCAATGTGGTCCCTAGTGCATTTAATTCATGAGATATGAAATTAAAGTGACTTTATGACAAGTTATTGAAGTGGGTGACTAAAGGGTCTCTTAATCACCACCGTTGGATTAGATGACTCTTCAACTTCCCTCATGAAGTCGATTTAGGAAAAGGACTTTGGCATTCTTCATGAGAATTTGAGAGTGCAAGAGAGAGAGCAAGAGTGGAGAAAAGAGAAGTCGACTTGCTGCCTAGGGCATGATTTTCAAGAGAGAAATCTGGCATGCATATCGAGGTGACTGCTACAGCAAAGAGGGCATCGGTACAATACGGATTCTGTACCGTACAGCAGAGGAAAGTGCAGTTCGAACAGCAGAGGCACACGATTTTCCAGGCAGGTTGGCACAGAAAACAAGGTGCATTAAATGCTGGAAATTCCATACAGCAAACCCAGATTTTGTGGCACGAATTTTTAGACAGTCCATACAGTATTAAATGCTGTGACAGCCGTACTGTAGTACAGATTTCTTGCACAGAAATCGAGGAGCTGACTTGGGGACTGTTTAGGAGGAATTTTGGCACGCTTTCTGAGATAAGTTTGTGGTGTTTATGCTGTGAATATTTCTGCTGTAATAGAAGAATTTCTCTGAGATCTAAATAATAAGAAAGGCCCCTCTAACTGGTTTTCCCCTAGTCGGTTTTTCCAGGGTCTAAGTTTGACCAAAAATCTGTGTATCATTTTCTGGGTGTGTTTTATTTCTGTCTAAATGCTGTAGCAGACTTCATGTGTTTCAGTTTATGAGATAATTTTTATTGCTAACTAATTTACCGCTGGAAACTGCAATGTGGGTTGGGCATTAAACTATGCTGTCTCATTGAGACTTGAAGCCAGGTTGGGGTCTGAAATTTCTACAAATGCCACCACCATCTATGCACCATCTATGCAATAACAGGAATCATCTTGCCAATGAAAATATAGGTGGTTATTCTACACCTTGACCATTTGGATAAGTGTTATGGTGACAATTGGTGGTGTAAGGTAACTAATTAGGTGATGACAAGGGCAACGTCACAATGATCGTACCAAATACTTATATATTCTGAAACATGGGCACATACAACATCTTATCAAGGGCACTGTTGTTTTTGCAGTAACTGCAACGTTAAGGAACATTTCTCTGAAATGGCATCATAGCAGTTTTACAGTAGCTGGGTACATGTTGACAAAGAAGAAATGATCTGTATATAACTGAACATTGCTATTTCAATCCTGTAGTCTGGGGTCAAAGCAATGAATTTAGACAAAATGTGAAGAAAATTAGTCTGTAGAATGACTGATTACAGCTTACAAGAACTTTAGATCACATGCACTATTAGGTGATATGTTAACTGCGTATCATCCAAATTTACAGCATCTTTTGAACAATGTTATCAGGACTGGACCGGTCGACCCCAAAAATTGGAAACAAAAATGGGTCAACCAAAAAATTCGTAAAATATTCAAATTTTGATAAAACAAATATTCTCATGTACATCCATGCAAATCCAAACCATTAGACACAAATATGATAAGTTTTCTCATGTATGTAGCAAGAAAGGGTTTAGAATTAGGTTGAGGGTTTTAGGTTTTAGTTTTATTTGATTTTTTGTTTTTTACATGAATTTGGTGGGTCGATGTGCACCCGTATGGAATTGTATGGAACCGGCTGATTCAGACTGGGAAGAACAGTTTTTGTCTGGAATTGGTCATTTCTGGTTTTATGGGTTGGTTCCACCCAGAAAACCCTTGGAACCAATCCCATTGGTCAGTTCAGCCCGGTTCCTGCCCAGTTTCGATAACACTGGTTGTAAATCACCAATGCATACTAATGCTTTCAATAGGACATGTAGAAGCTGAAAGTTTTTTGACAGTAGAATTAAGATGTTCTAACTGTCGAACATTCTAAACAACTACAAGCTACAAAGTACAAGAATGATGGTGTTATTTATTAGTTAAATGTTTACTAACGCTGAGGTCCTTTTAGAAAGCAAATTCTCAATAATTAGCGCTTTGGTAATTTCTCCATGCTATCTAAAATTTGAAGTGAAACTTCTTCTAGTTTTCTGTGATGACGTATTCCAATATATAATTCCTCATTGCTTTTAATGGTGAACAACTCACAACTTGTTTCAATGTTTTATGCAGCATGCAGCAGTTCTGGATTTTGATAGTTGCACATCGTTCTTTGGCGTTTATGATGGCCATGGAGGTATTCAATATTATTTATAATAAATTAATTATGTGTGTTCTCATGGAGTTTACTGTTTGATAATTTCATAGTCATGCTCATCCAACTTTGAATGAATTTTACCATTTAATAATTTTGCACTTTGGCATTCCAAAATGATCGAGAACTTTTAAGTTTGCTATGGAAGATGGCAGACCGTTTGCTATGAATTGCATGTCATGTATGATAGCATTGCCTTTCAGGCACCTTAGGTGCTGGGCCTAATGCCATATTGTACTGTATCATAAATCATCAGACTTTTTCCCAGATGCATGTGTTTTTAAGAGAATAATGTTCACCACTTCGGATTGTGGTCTATCCACCTGCAGACACAAATTCATCTACCTGGGTTGATTGTTGAAATTTGTATGTTGCTCATTCGCAACTAAAGCTGTGTAGCATTTCTTTGTAGTTTTCTCTGGTCTATTGTTGCCACATTGCACTCTTTGCACTTCCTACTGGTCATCTGATCTAATCTACTACCATTGCCTGACCTGCAGTTAATACTAAGGACATCTTTTCCAGAAGAGGCTAACCTTGACCCAAATCACCCAAACTCCCAAGGCAAACCGCTCAGGCTGACCCATATATACTAAGGACAAGATAAGGCTGATGGTTTCTAGTGAGGAGCTGGAAAACTAACGATCTGAATATACGATTTTTTTTCCTCATTTAAAATGCTTGTATAAGAAACGTTATAACAAAAGGAAACTCAGAAGATGCATTTTTTTGGTCTTTTTTTCAAATACCGTCTTCTTTTCTAAATGTCATACTACATATAAAGGATATTTTTTATAGGTCATGTTCATGTAGAATACTCCTAGGTTTGATGGAAGGGGTACCCAGTTTAACCTTGTGTAATATGATAACTTTCTCATGTTTATCTAGAATGATTTAATAGTGAACTTAGAACTAGGATGAATGCAATCGTTATGTTAACAGGTTGATGCCAACTTAGATTTGCCATGCATGCCATAGTGATTTTTTGCCAAATAATGGGGTTTCCAGTCTCTGTTGAATCTGCAAAGGGTTTCCAGTCTCTGTTGAATCTGCAAAGGGTTTCCTTGAGAATTGCTCGAGCACCTCATAATTATGGATAATTTTTTCCTTGTATACACCACCACAACTCCATATAAAAAAAATGAGGTTCTCAGCCCATGCTACATTCATAAACGGGATAAGATAAGTGTTATTGACTGATTTTGTCCTGAAGACACAAAATACTTGTCAACTGTCTTGGTGGTAAATTTGCCTATAAGCATGACATGCAAAATTTGAAATAAAGGAAAGGTGATTTCTTTTTTGCTGTCAACCAGATGTTCACACTCACCTAATCTAGCATTGTGATTTCTCAGCCCATGCTACATTCATAAACGGGATAAGATAAGTGTTATTGACTGATTTTGTCCTGAAGACACAAAATACTTGTCAACTGTCTTGCTGGTAAATTTGCCTATAAGCATGACATGCAAAATTTGAAATAAAGGAAAGGTGATTTCTTTTTTGCTTTCAACCAGATGTTCACACTCACCTAATCTAGCATTGTGATTTCTTGGAAGATCTCAGACAAGGAGAATAAATTACCAACTAAGAATTTCAAGTTCAGTTGTTTTTTCTTTGAAAATAGGGCTACATCTGTCACTTGTTCACTGGTCCTTGTTGGACAGATGATGGCTAACTTAATGATCTCTGATCGTTCCTTTGAGGATTCCTTAATGGAAAGGGACTGCCAAAAAACATACGAGGCAGGTTCTAATCCATAAATTAATTATCTAAACCAAGAACTTCGACTGATATATTGGAGAAATCTAAACTATGGTCAAGCAAACAATCTTCATGAATCACATAAATGGTTTATTTGCTATAAGCAAATTGTAACCTAAGTTGAGCCATTTTTGGTTGTGGGTAAATGAAGAAACAACTATCATTCTTTTTCTAATAACTAATGACTTAGCTTTGATTGAATAATTCAAGACATGTCATGAAAAGGATGACTGCAGCCCAGAATAAACGGTCATATCAAATATAAAAATATTAAAAAACTTCTGATTTGTGTCGTTTTATCAATGTTTATTTTTTAAACTAAAACGGTTATCATTTGTATTAAAAGGAAGCTGCGGTTGCACCGTACATAAATTCTATACAAAACAAAGGGAGGTGTCTGATAGCACAGTTTCAAACAGACCCAGAATCTCAAAATGACTGTTGACCTATTGAGCAGTTCTTATAGTTCTGAAAATGAAACTAAAAAGCCTGCTGGTATATAACCTATTGAACTAGCCTAAAACTAAAACAGTCTTGCAAAACATATAAAAACCTGAGCTTAAAGTAAAATATGCCCACTGAGGGCTTCTCGCTTGACATCTGCCTATAGAGCTGGTTCCAATGCTGCATTCCCATTTGCCAAATGTTCATACATTTGTTGTATCATTTCCTCCTCCTTGACTACTGCTCTGACTGACCCAGTGGGAATTTTTGGAAAGGATGCAAGTGAATGGGAACTCCTGGCATGTCATGTCCCCATTTTTGAGATGACTTCTGAGGCTTGCCAGTGAAGAAAAAGGGAGTCAAGCAGGGTTTATTGAATGTCACCTAGCTAGGAGACCTTATATTTCTAAAGTGACATTTAATAAAAGGGTAATGAAGTAACTTTTAGATTAGAAGTTACTTAAACATTAGTAAAAGTGACTTTTAATCTTAAAGTGAAAAGTAAAAGGAGAATAATGGTCATGTTTGATTTAGTCAAAGGGGAAAGTTCTAGAAGGACAGAGAAGAAGAATAAAAGGAGGTGGTAGTGCTTCATTTTCTGATTATGTTTTGGATTTGATCTCTTATTGGAGTGCTCTTACGAGCCAAGGTTTTCATTGGGGTTTTGGCAAAACCCTTCCATTGTGGTTTGGTTTCAATGGTGCAATATCCACCCTAGCTAGACAAAGAGGAGGATCCACCCGGGATCTTCATTTGGGCTTCATCTTCTAGTTTGGCATCATCTTGGAGAGAGTTTGGAGGTTCATTGAATCTTATTGACTAAGGCCATGTTTTCGTAGCTGAAGCTGAGTTCTGTAGCCGAGGCCGAGTTTTCATAGTTGAAATCGAGTTTTGTAGTCGAGGCTGAGTTTCTCTAGCTAAAGTCGATTTCTGTAGCCGAGGCCGAGTTTCTATAGCCGAGGCCGAGTTTCTGTAGCCGAGATCGAGTTTCTGTAGCTGAGGCTGAGTACTATAGTGGAGGCCAAGTTACTTCTAGACAGGGTTTGGAGGTTGGGCGTGGGCCTTTGCTGTGTGGCCATCTTGGAGGAGGACGCATCATCTACTAGAGGAGGCCATGGTATTATTTCAGGTTTTGGTTTGAGTATTGTGTGTGTTTTCATTGCTATGTTGTAGCTGCCCTAGCAACCATTAGAGACTTGCTATTGTTGTATTCATATCTTTATTTCATAATAAAAATCCCACATATTGTCTCTTCTATTTCATGTGTACTTGGAATACATACAATATGTTTGACGAAATGTCTACTAGTAAGATGCATGCAAACTGTTTGTAGAAAGTTGTCAACCAACATAACACACATGTATTTGACAAGAGCACACAACCAGAACACCTTAATTGGACAACAAACATAATATTAGCTTGGCAAGTGTTGGCGACGGAAGTCACTCCTGGATTGCTATCAGGAGCAGAGCCCGACGCCCATCAGTTTTGTGTCACGATTGTTCATAGATGGGTGATCAAATGGAAGGAAACTCTAAACAGTAGTGTCCAACCCTAAAAACAGGCCAGGCATGCATAAGCAAGTGAGGTCTTGTGTAAACTTCAGACAGTGAGCTGTAGTAAAGGGTGAACAGGCGGAAGACTTATGGAGAAGAGTGCGAAGGTCTGTTATAAACA